>JAMPIV010000044.1:0-119294 GCA_024509875.1 Oreohelix idahoensis | reverse complement strand
ACTTCACACGATTTAAGAATCGAAACGAAAATAAAGTTACAAAAATATGTTGTTGTTTTTTTTAAAATAGCAAACTAGTGAAATCCGAGATTGTAACGAGACATGCGAAATACAGTAAAACAGTGTATAACAAAGACTAATATTAATACATAAGAGTATTAAAAGTATACTTGGAATATACAAATATGGCAGTGGATATTAAAAATAGCTTCTGCCTGTTGAGTGATGAATTGTGCGAAATGAATAGGGCTAAATCAAATGCAAATAAATGATGGGTTCCAGAAAAAGGAGACAAATAATAATGTATATCATCTGAATTTATGAATAAGGAATGTAATATTCTATCGAATTTCATGCCTAGGTGCACAAGGACACACGCAACCATTAAAAAAAATATATAATTTTATTTATTTTATTTTTAAAATTTTTTTTTATAACAAATACATAATGGGTTAGCCGTTAGAGCTCTTTCCTCACGAGGCACAGTTACCGGGTTCCGGATTCAAAACCTTGTAGCGTCACGCCCAAGTCTACCCACCTGTAAATCGGTACATGACTTTGCTCTTGAGTTAGGGAAGGCAAAGGCAGCGAAGAAAGGAAGTGGTCACCCCCTCTCATAAAGCTGAGACTTATTATGGTAAAGTCTCTAACACATCCCTCCACTACGGTAGATTCTGCTATCGAACAGCCTTGACCTTGTATTCACTTTTTAAAATACAAACATTATGATTATTGAATGTATTAAAAAAAACAATTAGAATTGTAAGTTTGCCAGTGTATACGACATGGAATAGACTGGGGGCATGTTGCCGTATTTGATATGTTTAAAAAAAAACACGCTGAATTCTTAGTGTAATTGGGAGTCGCGTGTCAGAAATTCTGGTTTTGAACATTTGCATGGGCTGATATTAACAGGTTTAAGAATTTATATTAAGAGGCTTGTGGATTTGTAAGTAAAGGGTGATAACTTTTTAATTGCTTTCCTTAAGGAAAAAAAAGTTGTGTTTTAGCTAATAGGACATTTGCGTGTCGAAAATTCCGGTTTCATAAATTTGCATAAGCTTATTTAGCGGGCTTGAAGTTTGCATTAGAAAACGATAAAACTGTGACTTGTTGATTTGGAAGTAAAGGGCGATAAAATATAATTACGTCCCTTGTGGGATAAAGTGAGTTTGGTTAATGCGAATGAAGTAAGTTTTGCACGGTATTTTGTAGGAGCGAGTGAACTGTCCGTGACAAAGTCTGATCTAGAAACGTCGTAGAGAATTGTAATCGTGGTGCTAGGTTTAATCTTTTCAGATCCAGACGCGTTAAGCGTAAAATGAGAAATATGGGTTCTCTCCCAAGTGTTTTGAAGATACTAAGAAGTGTAGACAAGAGAGACAGTGTTACCATGTTTGAAGAAAATGTTCATTTTCTCAAGACGACCAGACGACCAGGTATGTCGAATCTCGACAATTACATAAACAGTTTAGAATAATGAGAAGAATAATAGGCCGTAGCTAGCCTACGAGAAGTGTGAAATAATAGACATTTGGTAGAAATAGTCACCCCTGGCGGTTAGGCTAGTCTTTACCAAGATACACCAAGTAATCACACTAAGACTCGAATGTTAAGAAGATAGAAGTACAACTGAGTCAGCCAATAGCAGAAGTAAGAACAACGAGTACATGAGATAATGGCTATGACCGAAGTTTTATAATGACAACAGTGGTTCTCAAGCCATAACCATTTTGACTACCAAACTCAGTATACAAATAAAGAAGCAGTGACAGTGCTTAAGAGAACATAAGGAGAATGTGTAAGGACGATGTTTTAGAATTTGCATCATGAATTAACCTCGTGCTGTACAAAAGTTACCAGCCTCAAATGGAAGGTTGGGCAGAACATCTCATTTCGTCTGTTGCTGAATTTCAGGTGTAAATAAACCTCGTATTACGTTCACAGTTGTCGGCGTGAAGTATGTTTACCAGATATTGAAACCATCTATTTGTCATAAGCTGTTGTAATCGTCAAAGTGTCGTCAGAAGTAACTTATTATCATCATCCAACTGCCTACTGTCTGGGGCAGTGATACGAACCCACTATACTCACCATCATCACAAGCCATCAGCACACACTGCCACATTATTTAGCCAGTGCACAATATGGGTTGTAGATGACTGGGGGGTGGGGGGGGGGGGGGGGGAAATGGAGGGGACACTTTTACTTTAATTCACAAGTTTGCTGAATATCAGTGGCGGGGTTGCCGTTAGATGTTATGTGTTCAGCAGGACAGACCCTTTTGATCTGGGGAAACTCTAACTCTTTTAACAAAAAACCCGCAGAATTCTTAGTTAGCCAGTGAACAATATGGTTTGTAGATGATTGGGGAAGGGGGGGGGGGGTGTCAGGTTTTTTACCGTAGTTAAGGCATTAACAAAGGACACACAGTTACAAATCTTAGTCTGTGTACAATATGGAACAGATGATATAGGGGGAGTGTTGCCAGTAAGCAACATTGGGTATAGCTGAATATGTTGTCTACAGTTATTGTGACGGGTTGACTCGGAATCCTGTCAATTTCGTCCGTAAAATGACGCACATTCTTTTCTATGATTCTAGTACCTCCCTCTCTCTATTTTTCTATCCAGCTGCTGTAATAACTCCGATTTCTCAGTGCCTAACTTATTTATGAAATTAATATGAAACAAATATAAAGGTATGTTATCAGGCACTCGCAGGAAATAAAGAAGTAGAACACCAGACAACAGAAAAACAACAGACATGAGTGGCTTACCCAGGATTTGAACACTGGACCTTCCGTGCGACAAACCCCGCCTAGCCATGCAAGCGAATCACACTATCCGCTCTGCCATCTACGCATCATCAAAAAATGATGTTTCAATGGCAGGTCAATAGTGCGAACCACAATACACGACACCAGAAGTCCTCCATGGGCAGTTCAGCCTATTAATGACGCAATCACTTCTGTTGTATTTATATCAAGCAGTATAGGCCGAATCCAACAAGACCCTTAGGACCTTAATACTGTGTCCAGTAAATGATAGTAGACTAGAACAGTGAGAACAGGATAGTGGGTAGGTTTGGTATTGTACAAACATTTATTACAAATAAGGGAGGGAAACCTGAGGCCTGTAAACAGTAAATTAATATGAAATTAATATGAAACAAATATAAAGGTATGTTATCAGGCATTCGCAGGAAATAAAGAAGTAGAACACCAGACAACAGAAAAACAACAGACATGAGTGGCTTACCCAGGATTTGAACACTGGACCTTCCGTGCGACAACCCCGCCTAGCCATGCAAGCGAATCACACTATCCGCTCTGCCATCTACGCATCATCAAAAAATGATGTTTCAATGGCAGGTCAATGCTGAACTGCCCATGGAGGACTTCTGGTGTCGTGTATTGTGGTTCGCACTATTGACCTGCCATTGAAACATCATTTTTTGATGATGCGTAGATGGCAGAGCGGATAGTGTGATTCGCTTGCATGGCTAGGCGGGGTTGTCGCACGGAAGGTCCAGTGTTCAAATCATGGGTAAGCCACTCATGTCTGTTGTTTTTCTGTTGTCTGGTGTTCTACTTCTTTATTTCCTGCGAGTGCCTGATAACATACCTTTATATTTGTTTCATATTAATTTCATATTAATTTACTGTTTACAGGCCTCAGGTTTCCCTCCCTTATTTGTAACTTATTTATGACTGCCGCTGCTTCACTTCATTCGCTTTTACTTTAATTCATGACTTTGCTGACTGTTAGCGGCGGGATTGCCATTAGATGTTCTATGTTCAGCAGAGCAGGCCCTTTTGATCTGGGGAAACTCTAACTCTTTAAACTTGTGGTCAGATCCAAACCTCAGGAATGAGGTATCTGAGGCAGGTGGTTGAAGTAACAAGAAGAGACATGATCTCCAACCTGAAGATACGTCAAGGCCTAAAAACCCGACCCCTGCAGACACAAGTAGAACAGTCCCAACTTAGATGATTTGGCCATATCTGCAGAATGGGAGAAGATTGGCTACCACGACACGCATGGGAAACTAAGAGCCAGGGATCCAGACCTCCAGAGTCCGCTGGGAGGACAACATTAGACAATCTTTGAAGGACGGAGGACTAGAATGGAACCAGGCCAGGAGGAAGACAGCCGATAGGATAGTATGGCGCTCTCTCTTCCAAATCTCTACACCTCATGGTAGAGGAGGAACGACTAAGTAAGTAAGACTGGCTTATGAAAATAAAAGAAAAGGGAGATAATATTTCCTTATTTAACCCTTCAGTTCAGAATTGCCCTTTATCTTTTCCTCTCAATCTGTATGTCAGAAATAAAGAGAGCGTGAATGGATTACTTCGTCAAAATCGGTGAGGGTGAACGAAGAGTGATATGACGTATTTAAGCATTTCTTCTTGGCTGGTGTAAGACACTAAAAACCACACTTAGTGATACATGTTTTTTCCGTACTTCATCTGCAACTCACTTAAATTGTGGTCAACACTACCACCTGTCTTTTATCACTCGTGACAGTTATGAACACCATATATCATAGGTATAACCCATCAGGGGTTGAATAGGATATTGTTATCCGTTAATTTACACAAAAACAAAATTCAACTCAGTGGATAATACATTGACATAAGTTTTCAAAGACAGTTTTATTACCAGTATTCGAAAGCCGAACTATACTTAAAGAGCAGAAAATACAAATAGCAAAAAAATCAACGAAAATTTGCCAACAGTTGACCAGAAAACCACCATAGCAACTTTAGATTGCATTTATCATTACATTACGGAGTCATTTTCCTCAGTTTTATGTCAAAAATTGAAACTCCTACTCGAAAAAAAAAAAAAAATTCTTCTCAAGCACAGTAGTGGATCACGTAGGGGAACGCAATTTTCTTGCAGCGAGGCATAAAGGATGGGTTATACGAGTACATTAGTAATTGCTGAGTTCTGTAATACGGAATCGACAGCATTCAATATTTCGCTACAGTTTAAGTCTCTCTTGCTAAGTGTGTGTGACGTGTCTCAATTTTTATCGTTTGTATTGACATTATATGCTGTCATATAATGGCTTGAAATGCACCATGATATAACACAAAAATACCTGGCCTGTCAAGATGCTATAATAAAGCATAAATATTAATTAATCAATGACAGAGTTCAGTATTTGCTCTTCTCATATTGGAAAAGGGGAGACAATATCTCCAATAACGCCCGTGTATTATAAATTTTTCATGTGTGGAAATAGCACGTCTACTGACTTAAAAATATTAACCTGGAAAAGCTGCTAAACTGAATTAGATAATGTGCATTACGCGAATGCTAGTATTAATCGTTGCATGAATAGTTCCTTTTTTTAATGAAAGACAAGGTTGCAAAGTGTTTCATTTGACATACAGAACTTGAAACATTAGATGTAGCAACGGTAAACAGTGCGTCAATGGAGAATATCATGAACACATGGAAATAACTAAGAAATCGAATGATCCAATGAAGAACACGTTATTATACTGGTTATTTACTACGCATTATAACAGAGAAACCAAAACAAGTAATGGACTTGGCTATACAGAATCATAGGGAATTATTGCATGCCTAGGCGTACAATGGTAGTCTCATAGTATCGTAGATAATGCCGTAGGGGAGTAAAGTGTTAGAGATGTCACTATTCTAGATGCAGCTTCGAGAGGTTGGGGTGACTAGTTCTCTTCCTCGCTGCCTTTTCCTTCTCTAACTCACGAGCAAAGTCATGTACGGATTTACAGCAAGGACACGGATATTTAAGGCATAAGTCCAGAATGAAAGAAAAACAAAATGGGAAAAGACGGAGATGGTCTGGATTGAGAATTTTATTTGTCACTGCCTTATGTGTCTCTAGGCATAACAGGACTAACGATAATGATGTAAATGATAAAAATGATGATGATGTTGACGATTATCGTGGTGGGTTTTGATGTTATGAAATGTTGTTGATATGTTTCCTTATTGTACTGAATGAAGCCAGCTGTGAAGGTTCTGATGCTAACAAATTTAGGGTTGAATTATCAGGGTACCTTTCTGCTACCACCTTATGGCCTCAAGCAGACTTATTCTTGACTAGTATGAATGATAGCTACGTCTAATGTCTAGGGATATGCAAGTGTGGTGTGATGGTACTTTAACAATAATACACCTCTACACAAACAAGTATTAAAGGCTATGATTAAAGGAAATAACAACTGGGATATATTTGTACAATTAATAATTTTCTGTATGATTTATTTGGTCCTGAACCTGGTATTCTTCTGGTCAGGACTTTAAAAATGAAAAGAATTCAAGATATATACAAAATGTAAATTTTAGACCCACAGGGACAAGTGTCCAAACAAATACTGTTAAATTAAACTAATAGTGTTACTAAAAATCTGTCTATTACTGGTTTCTAACACTGGATGGCTGTTTGGGATTCTTATAATCACTCCCAGTCTCTTTAAAATACACTGTCATTGTTAATTTCACTAGGGAAATATTTTATTTCTTGAATACAGGGGTATGCTGCTCTTATAGCTGATGTACTGTTAGGGTACCAGATATTTCACTTATCTGGCCCACTGGAACTGTCTGAAGTCTTTCTGCCGAATGACCACTGCTCCAAAAGTAATAGGGGGGAAACTGGCGACCCCTATCACTACTGGACTCCCAAACTTCTCAACGGCTTTCCCATAGAAATCTGGCACCGGACTAGTGCCAGATAAAACCCTGTAATAATGAAACAATGTCTCCTGGTTGATATCTTATTTAGACTGTTTTATATACAAAAGAGCATACATAAGAAATAAAGAGCTGGGTCATATCCAATGGACCAATCCAGCACATCCATTCCACAGTGTACCAGTGTTGTTCACATGTCTCTCCTACAAAGGCGGCACTGCATCTGCAATAATATTATTAATCTTTCTTTTCTACCATACAATGGGATAGGTGAGCTGTGTCCCTCTGGTCACCTAAGAAAACATTTTATTTCACAAAATATGTGCATTTACAAAACTGGCAATGTGTTTTATCTTAATTCTCCTTCAGGCCCTGCACAAATCAGCTTGGGACCTGATTACTTACAGTTGTGATGGCAGCATCTCTCACTCACATTTTTAAACAAAAGATATATGAATAATGTCGGTCTTACCAGAAATTCAATGGAAAAAAAACACAGGTACGTTGAATAGCAGATTCCAGATATACTGCTGGCTGAACTGTGTGATGCCTATACTTTCATATATATTTGCTTTAATAAGGCTAATCACTTTTCTTCAGAAATACACAACGTCCTGCTCTCGGGACTATCTTCTACAAATGGCGACAAGCTTTTGAATTTTCTCAATAATATGAAAGGCTTTGGCCAATGAACGAACGACAATTTTGAAATTTGAAATTAAAAGCAAAAACAGACTTGATTTTTGGACACTATCGAGTTTTTTTTCCTCTCTCATTCTTAGATTTCTACTGCTAAATATATTTGGTGTTAAGCCATCCCATAATTTTTCTCCCCCTTTTCTGTCCCTTTCTACAACAGACTACTTGTGCACTTTCTTGCCTTTTTCAAGGACGCGTCAAAAAATGTCACCGTTAGTGCAAGTACAAACGAGCATGTGTTGGTCTGTCTGTACGAACAGATACCGTCTTTTGTCTATAACTTTATTTCTATCTGTCGAATTTTTTGATTCGAAAGCATATTACCCATCAGGACAAGACCAGCTCTTAGACTAGCTAACTTTTATGATCATAAACCTAGTAATAAAGAATTCAATATATTTTCCATTTTGGTGTTCGTTGTTTTTCTAAGTTTCAACTACTTGAATGTTATAAAAATCGCCTCAGATCTTCCTTTTTCCCCATAGGAAGTAATTATGCGTGTGTGTATATATATATATATATATATATATATATATATATATATATATATATATATATATATATATATATATATATATATATATATATATATATATATATATATATATATATATATATATATATATATATATATATATATATATATATATATTATTCCACAGTGTCTGTGGTTAGAAATGTATTGGACTAGCGGGGTATTTTTAAATTTTCAAACTTGCGACATCGTTTTCGACACAAGCTAACGGCGTCGTCTCGCACTGTTGGCCTGCGTAGCTAATTCAAACCTCTAACACTTGACAAGCCAGCAGCAGGTGTCCGCTCTCTCAATCTTATGCGTTCGTGTGTTTTATTCTTTCTATCTTTCCTGGAACCACTACGCTAGTAGATTTTTCAAATTTTTATCGTTAACCCTTGACGGGCGCGTTATAAATGCTAATACTACCAATGCGGCGATAAGATTTCTCACTATGTTCTGTCCTGCTTAAATCAATGCGTTTACTGGTGCGGGGAAGAAGACGCGTTACAACTTTACTAATTCTATTTCTACTGCTATTATTTTGATTTTAATATATAATTTATGATTTTATCACTGTATCACTGTACTTTACCACACATCTCCCCACTTAAGAACTTGCCTGATGCTAGTTCCAAACAGTGATACACATAGATACAATCAACTCCCTACGCCTGCTGAATACTCTGATTTGGATCACAGGGATGCCTACTGAGGAAATCTGCACCCACGTTCAGTGACCCCGGAATATATTCAATGGTAAATTGATATGGCTGTAATAATAACGACCATCTTAATAATCTGGCATTTTCATGCTTGGCCTATGATAAGAATACGAGAGGCTGATGATCCGTTTGGACCACGAATGTTCTACCATATAGATAGATCTGGAACTTTCGTATCGCCCAGATCAAAGCTAGACATTCTTTTTCGCTTGTAGAATAGTTTTGCTCCGCTTTGTTTAACTTGCGGCTAGCATAAGCGACTGGGTTCAGCTCTCCCTCTGGTGATGATGATCTTTGCAACAACGTAGTCCCCAGGTCCACATTGCTTGCGTCACTTCTCACCACAAATTCCTGACTCAAATCAGGTAATTTCAAGATAGGCTTGCTTGTAAGTTTTTCCTTTAACTCTTGGTAGGCTGATTCACATTGGGCTGACCAAACAATTCTATCAGGATTTCCCTTGCGAGTTAAATCCGTCAGAGGAGCACAAATAGAGTTAAAATTTTTGATATATTTCTGATAGAATCCACACAACGACACGAAAGATCTCACGTCTTTCTTTGTTTGTGGCCTAGGTGCTCTCTGCAATTTTTCAAGGTTCTTGGGGTCAGTAACACAGTATGTCCCAAGAACTCCAACTCTTTACAATCAATACAACATTTTGTTGGTCTAGCCGTCAAATTAGCCTCTCTTAGTCTATCGAACAGTATAGTCAAAGAGTTAATGTGTTCCTCAAATGTTTCTGTAGCAGTGAGGATGTCATCCATAAAGTTAGTGATGCATGGGTTATTTAGTGGATCCAACAATTTTCGCATCATCCTAGAAATTACACTCGGAGCATTTTTTTAACCCAAAAGGTAACATGTTGAATTCGTAATGTCCTTCCGAAGTGCTAAACGCTAAATAAGGTCTGACCTCAGGCTTCACTGGAATCTGATAATAGCCTTTGCTCAGATCCACCTTCGAAAAATATTTTGCCTTGTTTAGCCTGGCAAATAATTGATTTGTGTCAGGTAATGGATCCACCTGATTCTCTGTGACAGCATTCAGTTTCCTGTAATCTATACACAGACGATGTTCTCCAGAGGGTTTTCTCAGCAAAACCACACTGGAACTATAGGGAGACTCGCTATGAGAAATAATTCCTTCTTTCAATAGGTACTCAATCTCCTCTTTCAAAGCTTTCTCCTTGGCAAACGGGATCGTGTAGGCTCTCATACAGATCGGTGTTGGGTCTACTAGTTTCATGTCATATTCTAACATATTCGTGTGCCCCGGTTTGTCTGTTAACACGTCCGTATGATCAGTCAAAACCTTTTGAACCTGTTCCCTCTGTTTTTTCGTCAAGTGTTTACTGACTTTTACATGTGCCGGTGTCTCACATGTTTTCAAGGGATACTCATGGGATGTGAGCGGTTCATTCTTCATCCCTGTTTCTATCGACAAGGACATTAAGTGTGTTCCTTCCTGGATTTCCCTGTCCAGATACTTCTTTAGAAGGTTCACATGATATACTTTCTCTTTCCCTTTCTTGTCGATTTTATAATTTGTTCTAGACACCTTCTCTAGAACAGTATATGGACCTTGCCATCCAATTTGTAGTTTGTTTTGGCTGCCGGGCAGTAGAAGAAGCACCTTCTCTCCCACAAATAATTCTCTATCCTTAGCTTTCTTATTAAAATAGGCAGCATGTTTTTTCCTGGCTTGTCTGAGATTATCATTTGCAAGTTTCCAGCCAGTTTTAAGACGAGTGGTCAGCTCGTTCACATATTGGTATGATGAGGTAACAGTCTCTTCTGCCTTCTCATCTGTCCAGGTCCTCAACAAACTACATATGGACTTTTAATTTTACATACTTATTTTTCCTGGCACTTGTCAGGTCCTTTACATTAGAAGCCTTATGTTGAGGACGTTTCTTCTTTGTGTCATCACACAAGAATCTACCACTACCTATTCGTTTTCTGGGGTTTTCTCCCCACTTTAAGTTCCTTGTGAGAGATCTTCTCTCTCTTTTACCTTCACCCAGTTTATATAATTCTGACCGAGGGATTGTCAGCTTAGTCTGGGGTAAAATCACTCTTTGTACTCGACGCAGAGTTGCCATTCTAACACATTCAAGTGAAGACTGTGTGTGAAAAGGGGGTTCCCATTCCACTTTGTCTACATTATTAATTTTATTTTTCTTTCCATTTTCAGGCCTAAGTTTGCCCCGTGGCGTTTCTGGGTCCTGATTATTATTGTCCCCACTTGTGGGTGTTCCCTCATGAAATATGCCACAGGCTTCGACACAGTTCTCAATAATTATCTTTTAATCGGGCCAATAATATTTTTGAGAAACCTTTTGGCAGATGGTACCTACTTTCTCGTGGTCCCCATCTTTTCCAACATGTAATCTCCTTATTACGTCTGTCCTATACATCTTGGGAAGTACCAGTTGTCCGTGACCATTTGAACCAGTTCCGGTCTTCCTATATAATAATTTGTTCTTCATGTAATAGTCCCCTTTGCTTGGAGGTGTGTGACATTTAGGTAATTTTTTGTAACAAGGCTTGAGTGTCTTGTCCTCAGCCTGTGCCTTCCTCATCTCCTCTGGATGAGTATTTATAGGTTCATCTTCTTCCTTTCTGGATTGTGATCGTGTCTGGACGGCTACCAAGACCACAGGTCTCTTGGGATTCCCCAAGAAGACATAACGACACCCCACTATCAGAGGGTAGATGGGTGCGTCGATCACTGCTGCTCTGATTACTCCTTCCACATAGCGAGTTTTCACCGTTATCCTGGCAATGGGAAGTTTCATACGTGGTATGTCCGTGGTCGCCCCTTGTATCTCCACTGTTTCTGTGGTATACTGATCTGGGTTCACCAAGTGCGCACTCACAACAGAATCAAAATCTAAGCCTGTATCATAGAGACACCTAATGGTGACCCCATTGCAGACTACATCCTCACACACTGGGGGGTGATAAGGTTCCTGCTGTCCAGTAGGTTTGTCCTTTCCTCCCTTGTTCCCCATCTTCATAGCAGAAAATCCAGAAGTTTTCTTATGACAAAATTTGATGTCATGACCTTCCCTCTTCCACCATTTGCAATATAATCTACGTTGATGAAAAGGTTTTCTTTCATCATATTTCCTATCATTGAATTGTGGGTTTTTGTTTCTAAAATCATTGCGTGGCCTATCAACATTGTGCTTACCTTTGTTCCCCTGATCTTTGTTATCATATCTATTAGAGTTTTGTGGAGCCTTAAAATTGTCAATCTGTTTCTTTTTAGCGCCAGCTACCTCTGCCTGGGCTGCCTGATACCTCTCAGCGACATTAAGTAACTCACCCAGCCTCTCTGCACCTTGTTCCATGAGAAACTTTCTCAAGTCTGGAGCCATGGACTCTCTCAATTGCTCAATAAGGATCATCTCTTTAAGATCTTGGGTTTTCCCCCAGAGCAGTCCATTTCTCCAAGTACGTCTCTAAACGTGCAGAGAACTGGTGATAGGTCTCACCCGACAGTAGTTTGGCATTCCTAAACCTTTTCCTGTAAAATTCTCCGTTCTTTTCATACCTTAGCAAAAGAGCCTGCTTTAACATGTCATAATTGTCTTGGTCGTCTTTGCTCATCATGGCAAACACTTCATAAGAAGTTCCCCTCAGCCCCTGAGATAACTTTAAACTCCACCTTTCCTTCTCCAACCCATAGGTGGTGGCTAAAACCTCAAATCTAGACAGAAATGAGTCAATGTCATCGTCCCTCTCAACAAAATGGTCTAAATGAAACCCCATAGCTGAAGTTGAGGCTCCCTGACTAGCAGTGGCATCGGAGGTAGAGGGGCTGGCACCATTTTCAGGAGCATGGCTTTGAAACTCAAACTCCCTTAGTCGTAACTCGTGCTCCCTCTGTAATCTCCTATCTTCTGCTTCCCTTTCCGCAGCCAATCGCTTGTCTTCCCTTTCAGCTTCCAATCTTCTTTCCTCTGCTTCCCTTTCAGCCTTTTTTTCTTCAATTTGGAGCCGCTTTATTTCAGCCTCCCTATCCGCCTCCAATGCCCTAGCCTCTTTGTCAGCCTCAATCTGCAACCTTTTAATTTCTTTCTCAGCCTCTAATTTTCTGTCAGCCTCTTTTTCTAATCTTTTTCTTCACGTTCAATAAATTTATCAACCTCTGAGGTTACATACTGGACCAACTCTGGTCCATCCATATTCATCTCTTTTGCAGCCCGCACAGCAGCAGATCTGAACTTTGCTAGGTCTGCCATAATATCAATCTTTACAATGATCTAATATAATTTTCAAAGCTCTTAATTAACAGAGTGCTAACACTAACTAATTAATTAACCAATTAATTAACTAATTACTGGCTCTCAACAGTCCATCAGCTTTTATTTTCCCTTTTAAATACTTTTATAACTTTTAGGGACACTAGTACTACAATATTTAAATTACTAAACAACTAACAAGTTCAAATCCCGGACGAGCCCCCAATTTATCGTGGGGGGTTTTGATGTTATGAAATGTTGTTGATATGTTTCCTTACTGTACTGAATGAGGCCAGCTGTGAAGGTCCCTGATTCTAACAAATTTAGGGTTGAATTATCAGGGTACCTTTCTGCTACCACCTTATGGCCTCAAGCAGACTTATTCTTGACTAGTATGAGTGATAGCTACGTCTAATGTCTAGGGATATGCAAGTGAGGTGTGATGGTACTTTAACAATAATACACCTCTACACAAACAAGTATTAAAGGCTATGATTAAAGGAAATAACAGCTGGGATATATTTGTACAATTAATAATTTTCTGTATGATTTATTTGGTCCTGAACCTGGTATTCTTCTGGTCAGGACTTTAAAAATGAAAAGAATTCAAGATATATACAAAATGTAAATTTTAGACCCACAGGGACAAGTGTCCAAACAAATACTGTTAAATTAAACTAATAGTGTTACTAAAAATCTGTCTATTACTGGTTTCTAACACTGGATGGCTGTTTGGGATTCTTATAATCACTCCCAGTCTCTTTAAAATACACTGTCATTGTTAATTTCACTAGGGAAATATTTTATTTCTTGAATACAGGGGTATGCTGCTCTTATAGCTGATGTACTGTTAGGGTACCAGATATTTTCACTTATCTGGCCCACTGGAACTGTCTGAAGTCTTTCTGCCGAATGACCACTGCTCCAAAAGTAATAGGGGGGAAACTGGCGACCCCTATCACTACTGGACTCCCAAACTTCTCAACGGCTTTCCCATAGAAATCTGGCACCGGACTAGTGCCAGATAAAACCCTGTAATAATGAAACAATGTCTCCTGGTTGATATCTTATTTAGACTGTTTTATATACAAAAGAGCATACATAAGAAATAAAGAGCTGGGTCATATCCAATGGACCAATCCAGCACATCCATTCCACAGTGTACCAGTGTTGTTCACATGTCTCTCCTACAAAGGCGGCACTGCATCTGCAATAATATTATTAATCTTTCTTTTCTACCATACAATGGGATAGGTGAGCTGTGTCCCTCTGGTCACCTAAGAAAACATTTTATTTCACAAAACATGTGCATTTACAAAACTGGCAATGTGTTTTATCTTAATTCTCCTTCAGGCCCTGCACAAATCAGCTTGGGACCTGATTACTTACAGTCGTGATGGCAGCATCACTCACTCACATTTTTAAACAAAAGATATATGAATAATGTCGGTCTTACCAGAAATTCAATGAAAAAAACACAGGTACGTTGAATAGCAGATTCCAGATATACTGCTGGCTGAACTGTGATGCCTATACTTTCATATATATTTGCTTTAATAAGGCTAATCACTTTTCTTCAGAAATACACAACGTCCTGCTCTCGGGACTATCTTCTACAAATGGCGTCAAGCTTTTGAATTTTCTCAATAATATGAAAGGCTTTGGCCAATGAACAAACGACGATTTTGAAATTTGAAATTAAAAGCAAAAACAGACTTGATTTTTGGACACTACCAAGTTTTTTTTTTCCTCTCATTCTTAGATTTCTACTGTTAAATATATTTGGTGTTAAGCCATCCCATAATTTTTCTCCCCCTTTTCTGCCCCTTTGTACAACAGACTACTTGTACCCTTTCTTGCCTTTTTCAAGGACGCGTAAAAAAATGTCACCGTTAGTGAAAGTCCATACGAGCATGTGTTGGTCTGTCTGTACGACCAAATACCGTCTTTTGTCTATAACTTTATTTCTATCTGTCGGATTTTTTTATTCGAAAGCATATTACCCATCAGGACAAGACCAGCTCTTAGACTAGCTAACTTTTATGATCATAAACCTAGTAATAAAGAATTCAATATATTTTCCATTTTGGTGTTCGTTGTTTTTCTAAGTTTCAACTACTTGAATGTTATAAAAATCGCCTCAGATCTTCCTTTTTCCCGATAGGAAGTAATTATGCGTGTGTGTGTGTGTGTGTATATATATATATATATATATATATATATATATATATATATATATATATATATATATAATATATATATATATATATATATATATATTATTCCACAGTGTCTGTGGTTAGAAATGTATTGGACTAGCGGGGTATTTTTAAATTTTCAAACTTGCGACATCGTTTTCGACACAAGCTAACGACGTCGTCTCGCACTGTTGGCCTGAATAGCTAATTCAAACCTCTAACACGTGACAAGCCGGCAGCAGGTGTCCGCTCTCTCAATCTTATGCGTTCGTGTGTTTTATTCTTTCTATCTTTCCTGGAACCACTACGCTAGTAGATTTTTCAAATTTTTATCGTTAACCCTTGACGGGCGCGTTATAAATGCTAATACTACCAACGCGGCGATAAGATTTCTCACTATGTTCTGTCCTGCTTAAATCAATGCGTTTACTGGCGCGGGGAAGAAGACGCGTTACAACTTTACTAATTCTATTTCTACTGCTATTATTTTGATTTTAATATATATAATTTATGATTTTATCGCTGTATCACTGTACTTTACCACAACGATGATTGCTGTGATTATAACGATGATATAGATTATTGATCTTGATGATGAAAACAGACGCCCATGATGATGGCGGTAACTGATGACGATGATGATGAAGATGATAACGATGACAAAGATATCATTCATGCATTACCCGTAACCTCCGCGTGTTACTCTGTAAGAAATTCTCACCAAGTTGCCCCGAGTTATCTGTTCCAGATCTTTCCATCTCATCTTTATCCTTGTCATGTGTGTTTTCAGTTTCTTTCTCCGTGTGTATTTCAGTATCCCCCTTTTTCTCTTAATATTGTGTTTCAAGAACAAGAACTACCTTGTAATGCTAACAAATGATTTTAAAAATACTTTTGTTGATTTCTGACTTGGCAGTTAGATCACCGAGCAAGATTGTAATGTCTTTAATGTTCCTGTTTTTTTGTGTTCATGGTATTTCTGGAGTATGGTTTAATGTATTTCATTGACAGATTCCTCTTTGTCACTAGTTTGCACATAACGCAAGATAACTTTCATGTTTATTTTCCTTTTGACAGTTCGATGTATTCAAGTTCTTAATTTGTATTTCCTTCTGTATTGTTTTTCACAGTCTTAGGACACAAATTTTATAGTTTAATATTTCTGCTGCCACTTGCGCAGTTTTCCCAAGCACTTTTAGTGTTCAAAATTTCCGGATGCCAAGTCTGGAGATATTCTTATTTTTAAAAAAATCATGAGTCAGCGATCCAGACTTCTTTCGGCTTTCTCTGGGCAATGTTATAAACATTCTTCGTGCCTTTTCGGATGTCTGAGCTGAATTATCCTAATAATTTACGTTGGTTGACTTGTTCTTGTGAAAGTTGTTGTTTTTTTTTTTTTTTGCGTGGCCAAGATGTGTAGCCGACCCCATATCTAACCCTTCTTACTTGCCCAGTAGGGTGAAGTGTTATTATTCTTTTCTCCCTTTTTCGGGACCCGGGAACACACGGACTCGAATTATAAAAAAAAAACATAGAAAACAAAACAAAAACAAACAACAACAACCCCCAGGAAATACGGGTTAATAGAGATGGGTTGGATATACAGTCAGACACCGACCGTTCGTCTAGTTCTTTAAGACACCGACCGTTCGTCTAGTTCTTTAAGACACCGACCGTTCGTCTAGTTCTTTAAGACACCGACCGTTCGTCTAGTTCTTTAAGACACCGACATGAAAATCGCTGAGAAAGAGAGATAATAGAAATACTAGACAGAGCATAGACACCATGACGGAAATGAAGGATGGCATATAAACGTGACAAAAGGCTGATAATGTTGCCGATAGGCGATATAAATGGAAGCATCTGGTCACTGGCTCACGCTCTCCTAACAACCAAGAGCATCGATTTGCAGAAGTTAAACAACCAAAGATTTCATTTAAAAAATATTGTGATTGAATCTGAAACGAAACACCGATGACGTGAATGACATCTCTTGTCGTCAACCGGATTGAACATTACGTATCGATTAACGTTTACAGTAGAGTATTCGCTATCATATGTCACTCAGTACTTATTGATTTCTCCATATGCCTGAGTAATGTCGTGTCTAAATTTAATCACGCATGTTACCCTTGTTTAAACACTATGAGTGTTGGATCAAGAAGGTCACGTTTAAAAAAAAAAAAATTGAAAAGCGGGAGAAATAAGTTCACCAAATTATTTAATGTCACTAGCAGATTTAAAAAAGAAACGTGTCTATTAAGGAGTCTGTTCACAGGATGAAAAGACTTTATTTATCCACACTAAGAAGACGCTAGCGTTGGAAATGACACACACTGAGGAAACCAGTCGATAGCATCACAAGGCATTGCTTGTTCTGGAATCCACATGGTAAGAGAGGCAGAGGAGAAGAGAACTGGGGACAGAAATGAAAATGATCAGGAAGACATGAAATGAACTTGAGCTAATGACACGTGACATGAGGACTTGGACAGGAGGACTTGGACAGGAGGACTTGGACAGGAGGACTTGGACAGGAGGACTTGGACAGCAGGACTTGGACAGGAGGACTTGGACAGCAGGACTTGGACAGGAGGACTTGGACAGCAGGACTTGGACAGGAGGACTTGGCATGTGTTTGTAGAACACCCATGCTCCTTGAGAAGTTAACGGGTGTCGTTTCATTGATTTACCCACACTGCTTCATTGACACTTCTAACTAAGATTCTAATCCACTTACACGTACAACAATAACACACATTATGCAGCCAAAATCAACCATTAGCACCGTCTTATCAACATCGCTTTTCTCTCCAGTTTCTTCATCCATCCTACAATGCATATTTTCTTCACCACGACTAAACAATGATTTCTCAGTTAAAACATTTCTTTCCAATCCAACAATCTTTATTACAAACATGGTCATTGTTTTTCTTTCTATTCCACTGTACTCTATTCAATTACATCTGTTGTATATTGATAATAACTAGTGTTTCCCCTTCCAATACCTCCGTCAATCCTACAAAAATAGATATAACAAATGCTACCTTTCTACTTAAAACAGTTCGCACTCATTTCAGACTTCACTTGGAATAGATGAGTGCTGCGTGAACACGGGAAGATTGCGAAACGTTCGGTCGTGCTACTTTGACAGTGAAGATCGCGAATTGCATAATTGCAAAAGTATTTCAATTTCATTGAAGTGGTATTACCAAATATATGTCTTGCCGTGACATTGCGAGTTCCATTTTTACGTCTGCAGAAATTAATCTCATCTGCAGCGACGATATCGTGATGTTGGAAGCATTGCGCGGGAAATTGGTCAACAAATTAGCGCCTTTTTAATCTTTGCAGGTTTATTATCTGTGATGTCTCGAGCTATTTGCCTGCTCTTCTGGGACATGTTTGAAATGTAAACTAGACCAATTATTTATAAGTGTCAAATCATATTACCTTTTCTTTGCGCTTATTCTGTTATACATTATTTTATTCCTTCCTGGTAATGAAAAGGTGTATAAGAATTTTCCATTCTGAGTAATACCCAATGATAGGCAAAATCTACATACAGCGTTGCAAAAAGCGACAATCTGATCATCAGAAATGGTTACCTCACCAGACATGTGTCTCTGCCGTTGTGTTTCCTTTACAGTCCAAAATGAGGAGTGGAGCGTTAACCTCCTGTTGATTTTTTTCCTACCTTCTTTGGGAATTAAACCCAGATCACCTTCGTTGTATCTTCTAAATTCACTCCTAGCATTTTTTCCATTCTACTTCCCTGAGGAAGCTGTGAAAGTAACAGTTCTAGACTCTGGTTATTGTCTGTCTCTTTTGACCATTCATATTGTAATTTAAACAGTTTTTTTTTTATTTTTATTTTATCCAGAGCATGATATTTTTCTGAGTAATTTTATCTGCGTATTTTTGTCAACAAGAGGTACATTACATTTAATGAGGATTGTTTATCAAAAGAACACATCTCAAATACTGTAAAAGAGGCAATACCTCGATACCCATCAACTGTGTAAAATGCCGTTCTTATTATAAATTACTGGAGTTGAAGAGGCAGACGAAAAAATCATTTAGTTTATTAACGAACAACCAGTACAAACAGAATAACACTTAGAGATAAGGAAAGTTTACGGTGGCAAAAATCCACAAAACTATCAACACAACAGTAAAAAAAAAAAACCAATGCCCTTTGCTAGAAGAGAGCTAATATTTTATACATAATGGCAGTAAAGTAGCCACAAATTGGCAAAGTAGAAGAAATACTAAAAAGTGCATAACAAGCTTTATAATACTTAACGTAGTCTGGAATTAAGTTCAATTGAGGCATAACAAGAATGCAAGATCGATGCTCGAAGTTTATTATTAAAAAAAAATTGTAATGAATAATGAATGTGGGAAAATCCCCAACAGCATTGCCACAACACTCGATTCCTGTCAGAACACATTTTATGTAGAACTAAACACATCATTTCTCCAGAGACCATAAATTATGACACGTTGTTTACAGAAATACACGAGGAGCTATTTACCACAGTATGTAGGCAACCTGGTTGTGAGGCGCCCTATGGGACGAATTGGTAATAAATTTGTGGCCGATTTGCTTTTCACTAATTGTGTTTCATTTATGGAAATCGTGTATATTCCTACATTTTTTTTGCTCGTATTGTTGCTAAATGAATTGCAAAATACTACACAGTTTTGAAAGCACAGTTTTAAGTTATACACAAGGGGAAAACAGAAACTGTTTGGAAAGTAGCGTCAGTAACCACAATAGATATTGTGTCTGCATTGACGAAGTAAATCGGGCTATGTTATTCTTTTGAACAGTATTTTAAACACTACACAATTATCTGACGTCATACTGTCTTTGTTCCGCTGCACTCCGCTCTCGAAAGTCTCTGCGCCACACTGTAATGTAATGGCACTAAAAATATCGATGAACCAATGCTTAAAATCATCAATTATAAACGAAACGCGAGTGCAATTGTTTAAAGTTTTGTGAATAGCTAAAAGACAATGAGGATTGTGATTTTGAAGATCTAATTAACTTGTCAAATGTTCGATGGCTGAGCCATTGTCGCGAAATACGTTCGTTCTCTGTTTCTGGTCTTCACTTCCCTCCAGCATTGTTATTTTGCAATTCCTTTTACGTGATAATTCTTCCAATATTCGTTGTTTTCGCTTTCATCGTTCAAGGTTTTCTTATCTCATCTCGTCACACCTCTCACATACCCCTCTCTCCTGGTTACTTTCTCCTTTGTTATCGGCGACGCGTAGCAAAGGAGCGAACATGCCACAATGACTTTTCGCTTATCGCTAGTTCTAGATGGAGAAAGAGTATACACTGAGCGACATTCCTATTGTTAACCCAGACTTTTTGTCTGAGAAGATACACGAAACCATGTTGTCGCATGATAAGGTGCTAGTTTGCAACCATGACGTGCCCTAATACACGGTTGAACTCACTGGGATGTAGGAGGATAACAATCTTGGTAAGATTAAGATACGGACAGTGATTTAATACTTCCGGTAGATGCAATATGATGTGAAAATCAACTACCAGAAAGTAACATCTTGGAGGAAATTATCAGCAATAGATCTGTGAAGCAGTGAGTTTGTAAACATAACAGGCAAAATGGCAGAAGCAAGACCTTATATGGTTATGGAGTTTGAAACTCAAACGTACAGGGCAATATCATATGTTATCAAATAGTAATGTTCTATATGGAAATGGCGGGACACCTGCCAGAATCAGACACTTGTTCACAATTGGTTTGGCGTTTGAGATGCTAAGATAGACTACTCCTGATTGGACTTCTCCTTTAAGTAGCAGCCTGGATATGTAGGTGACAATTTCGCATATATTCTACAGCGTTGTAAGACTGCTTCACTGATTCCCAATTTCGTCAAGAAGAACTCATAGACAGCCAAGAACAAGGATAATTGGGACTCAAATATAGGACAGGCCATAAGACTGGACGTGAATTCTAAGATTAGAAGAGTGTAACAACAGTGATGTCACTTTTTGCTTTAAGTCCTAGGATCCAATTTCAAGAGCACCCAGTTAGACACCAAACACACGTGAAAGGTACGGCATCTTGAACAGTTGCCCGACAATATTCGGACGTTTCCTGTGCAAATTATCTGTGCTCGTCGGAAACAAAACTTGGGGTAAGTTGTAATATGTACATTTTATCATGTTATATTTGCATTTTGACATGCATCAATTGTTTGTGGATGTACAGTGGCATATGAGGCTGGCAACCTCATCACTGCAAATATCTAGACACATGAAACACCACAGCAAGAGCTGGTGACTGCTTCATGTGGGTCTTCACAAAGAACCAACAGCAGAGGCTTCATAGAGAGCAGGGAGTGGATGACGATATCATGATGTACATATTTATTATGCTACTTTAGTAAATTTCCCACACACACACACACACACACACACACATATATATATATACTTCTCAAACAACTTCAATAAGAACAGAAAAAACCAATGACTGCTCAACACAACCTACTGCCATCAGATTATACAAACAACGCTGCCCAAAAACTAGTAATCATAAGGCGAGCATAAGGAAATGAACTACGGCTCTTATAGCCGGTTAAATGACATCTTTCTTCTAAGGCCTCTTGTTTAATCCACTTATCTCTTTGCACCCATTTGCACAGCTTCCGAACGCTCGATCATTTCTATGCAGTTCATGTGACATGCAATATCTTATGCATACTTACATCAAAGTTCAGGTGTGCAAAGAAACACAAGATATTATTATGCAGCATATATATATATATATATATATATATATATATATATATATATATATATATATATATATATATATATATATATAATATATATATATATATATATATATATATATATATATATATATATATATATATATATATATATATATGGTAAAGGTAAAGGATCCCATTGAGGCATATTGGGAATATGGTGTTAGGTCCATATTTTCTTGACAATCGGCACACTAGATGTGATGTGGTCAGCATCACGCAGGCCGCCTTAACCTTCCCAGAGTTGCTCTGGTATATATATATATATATATATATATATATATATATATATATATATATATATATATATATATATATATATATATATATATATATAATTTGTTTTTCCAATAGTCCAAAAGCAGCTTCATCCAGGTCAATGGGGTTTAAATAAATAAACGCTCAGAGAGGGTAAAAAGTCTGAGGAAGATGAAGTGGTGGATGAAGACGAAGGTTGCCTGATGACTATGTCAGGAGACCCTTTACTTAGCAGAGACATTTGTCTCCATTCAGTGTGTAGTACAAGTTTCTGGTACAAGTTTCCAGCAGTTGACGCTAGACACAAACATCAGACGGTCTTGAAGACGCTTGACAACTCTTGTAGTTATCTGAGCCTTGTTGCATGAGACGTGCTACATCCACCAGACTTCAATATTGTAGAGACGTACAGTCCAAGGCACCCGTGGGAACCAACAGTGGCTGAAGCAGGCGTTATCCGACCCTAGATTGGAAGCTAAGTACCATATCAGCTAACCAAGAATATTTCAATTTTTATAAAAAAATTCCACCACAGCTTAAATCAACCGATGATGATAAATATCATCGCTTCTTTTTTTTAGAAACAACTTTATTTATTTTACATTGTTAAACTATAAGTGATTATTAAACCTGTTTATCTGTAACTGTAAAGCTATAGTTGGTTTAATCACTTTTGAGTGAGGCGTATGTCTGACCCGTATGACTCATATTGTTCTAAAAACATAACTAGTTAGAGCTATTAGATTAAGAGTTTGCTGAATCACCTTCACCTGGGGGGCTCAGAAATACGAGCGAAATTATATTACTTCACAGAAAAGGCGGGAGAATAAAAAGTTCATGACTGCTTAGATGATACCAGCTGTTATGCTTCCTTTTCTTTAAAATCCTGTGACCCTCCCTTAAATAGAAGCATCATTCTTCTATTTTTATCTCTGTCAAGAGTAATTTTGAGCGATGGTTGATACTTTTGAAGACCCTCACCATTATACCCTACGTTTGGCCATTGTTGGACCATGAATGCGGGTCAGTGGAGACAAGACCAACACAGCCATGGCAATAATTAGAAAGATTTGTTGCGTTCAGTCTACAAATGCAAAGTCTTCCTCGTCTAGAAACAACAGATTAAAAACAATATTTGGCTCTGAGCATCGTCACGGCTGCACACGCTTTACATTTGTCACTTAAATGTGGAGCGTCCTGTTTGCACGCGGTTCGAGCGCTTGCCTCTCCCGGGAAAATTTACCTGGTTGCGGGATCGTAACTTGGTAACGTCGTACTCCAGCCTACCCAGCTGTAAACTGGTACCTGACTCTTCTTTTGAGTTATGGAAGGTAAAGGTAGCGAGGAAGGAAACCGGTTACATCAACTCATAAAGAAGCTGGACCTAGTATAATGAAATCTTTAATACTTTTCTCCCCTACGACAGTTTTGGCTATTGGATGTAATCAAGTCAAGTTTGTGTCGACATATCTGTGTTGATCGACATTTTCTACATTGGATGTAATCAAGTTTGTGTCGACATATCTGTGTTGATCGACATTTTCTACATTGGATGTAATCAAGTTTGTGTAACATATCTGTGTTGATCGACATGTTCTACATTGGATATAATCAAGTCAAGTTTGTGTCGACATATCTGTGTTGATCGACATTTTCTACATTGGATGTAATCAAGTTTGTGTTGACATATCTGTGTTGATCGACATTTTCTACATTGGATGTAATCAAGTTTGTGTAACATATCTGTGTTGATCGACATGTTCTACATTGGATGTAATCAAGTCAAGTTTGTGTTGACATATCTGTGTTGATCGACATTTTCTACATTTGATGGATTACATATCAATCAAAACATCAATCTCGAATTAGTCTGCCAATATATAAGCTCGTCTACTCTGGGCAGTGTTTTAGAAATTTAGCCAGATTTTCTCCAGCTTGTCAGGAAAATTGCCAAGCTTTGCAATGACTTTAGTTTCACAAATTAAACAAACCAAAAAAAAAAAAGTTTAATCACTTATTACTTACTTACTTAGTCGTTGCCCTTCTACCGTGATGTGTAGAGGTTTGGAAGAGAGAGCGCCAGACTATCCTATCGGCTGTCTTCCTCCTGGCCTGGTTCCATTCTAGTCCTCGGTCCTTCAAAGATTGTCTAATGTTGTCCTCCCAGCGAACTCTGGGTCGTCCTGGAGGTCTGGATCCTTGGCTCTTTGTTTCCCATGCTTGTCGTGGTAGCCGATCATCTCCCATTCTGCAGACATGGCCAAACCATCTTAGTTGGGACTGTTCTACTTGGGTCTGCAGGGGGTGGGATTTTAGGCCTTGTCGTATCGTCTGGTTGCGGACCATGTCTCTTCTTGTTACTTCAACCACCTTCCTCAGATACATCATTTCTGAGGTTTGGATCTGGCTTTTGTGGGTTGTAGTCATTGCCCATGACTCGCATCCATATGTCAAGACTGGATTCTTGTTACGGTAGTTTATTGATATCGTCTGCTATAATTGGCAGTGCGCATTTTTGGTCAATAGAATTAATATAAATTGATTTTTATACTTCACGGATTAGTGAACGCGAAATACACGGTCAAATTATGACGTGTTAGCGTCGATAAGGTCACGCTTCGTGACTTAGTTACTGGACCCTTGTTACGTTGTCCGTCAAGCCGTAAAGTCGTGTTTTTACCTCCTTCCAAGGTTAGGCTTTGCTAAAAGCCGTATTTATGTAAATTGATACCAGGACTCAGGGTCAGTCCAGATAATATTATATACGAGTGAATTCATAAAGGTTTGTGATTAACCTGCGTTACGGAAGGATATTTGATAAGTAGTTTAATTATTTTCGTCAAGACTCATGCGCTCATTTCTGGCTGTCTGGATCCCAGCAGCACATGTATACAGCCATGATGTTCTGTTGACATGAATTCAATATGACACGGACGGATAAGAATATATTTGCAAGTAAATTCTAATGAACTGTATGTTAATGTTATACCTGCTTGAAATGTCTTCGTATGTGAACTTGTTAATAAATAATGGACTCCAATTCGAAGACTTATCCACATCGATAACGTTACGGTTGGTTTGTCAGATTGACAATGTTGATTATTATTGTAGTTGAAGAACTCTTCCTATAAGAAGGTATACAATATAATAATGAGCTCCGAAAGGAACCAAGGTCTTCTTGGACATTCATTACACAATGAGACCATATAATGCTGACCCTCATTTGAATATTTATAAAACGAACGAAGCACGCATTCGCAACTCAACAAAATAAAGAACCAGCTCTGAACCAGCAACCCGTAGCGAAACCAGTAACGTATCAATTCTAGAGTAGATTTTACCAGGGACACTGGGAAGTGATATGCCTCTATGGTTTCCACATTGTCGATTGTCACCCTTTTTGAAAATTTGTGTTATGATGGCAATATAATCACTTATACTGCACGTAAAATTCAAGGATCATGTGAGTAGTACTACCTGAATGACTTAGGTTGGGTTTATTTAATGAACTACATTTTCGGTAACATTGGATCTTCTTAAAGTATCGTCTGGCAATTCCGCTGTTGACTTCTTTCCATGCCTTGATGTCAAACTGCCCAGTATCTTCTCTCTTTATCGTCTTGTATATCTTTTTCCTTCAATATGTCCTGTTGTCACGTTATACTCCATCTTTCCTCTTCTCATCACATGACCAAAGAAAGTGGATTGAATCCGTCCAACCCCAGGAATAAGTTTTCTTTACTCTTCGGCCTCTTTCAAAATATTCTTATTATTGATTTTATCTGTCCATGATATTTCTAACATTATTGATGTTATCTGTCCATGATATTTCTAACATTATTGATGTTATCTGTCCATGATATTTCTAACATTCTCTTCTGTAAAACTACATCTCTGTGGCCTCTAGTGCTTTGCCTACCCGTTTACTAATTTTCTATGAATCACTTCCGTATATCAGGATTGATTTTATATAACACTGAAGAATTATCTTTCTTACTTCCCTTGACAATGAGCTGTTGCATAAAACACTTCATTTTATAGACTGCTGCTTTTGCCTTAGCTATTTTACTCTTCACTTCTGAGATCCGATGTTATTAACGTGCCAAGGTATTTTGAATCACACCTCAGATAAGCTGAGATCTAGTATAGTGAAATCTCTAACACTTCACTCCCCTATGGTAAATACTGATATGAAACTCATTTTTCACCATCACGTGATCATCATCATATGTCATGTCCTTCTAGAACCTTGGCAGCCAACGTTCTTGATTTTTATTTCGTCACTGAATTCTAGTTTACATGTAATAATTTAATTGTCTCCATTAACCAATGTTAACGTTTTAAAACGAGTCAATGGGTGGCCAATTCTCTTCCTCGCTGCATTCGATTCTCGCTCAAGAATAGAGTCAGGTACCCCTTTACAGTTGGGTAGACTGGAGTGTGATGCTAACAGGTTTCAAACCCGTTAATTTTGCCTTTCCATGCGATGCTCTAGCACTGGTTCAGCGGTCCTTAACGTTTTAGAGGTTACGCACCCCGTTACAATATCTTAAAAAGCCCTCCAACCCCATTGTCGTTATATATATATATATATATATATATATATATATATATATATATATATATATATATATATATATATATATATATATATATATATATATATATATATATATATATATATATATATATATATATATATATATATATATATATATATATATATATATATATATATATATATATATATATATATATATATATATATATAATGTAGTGCATGTAGTGAAAATGGGAGACTAGTCATTAGAAGCGTATGAATTAAGAACGCCTCTATGAGTAATTTCCATAGCACTTTTGTGTAGACTGTAGACATAGTGAAAATAATTGTCTTCAATATAACACTCACCAACATTGGAAACTTTTTTTTTTATGAAAGTCAACTTTAAGTACTTAATAGCGATCCCCGCTTAGCGCTGTTAATTCGTTCTTGAAAAGTCGAGCGCTAATCGGAAACGGGCTAAACGAAAATTAATTTCCCATAAGAATGTATATAAATCAAATTAATTCGTTGCCAAGTGTCAGACAGCTAAATAAAAAATAAGTGAAAAGTCATAAAGCACAACAACTATATAGTTAAAAACATTTATTAACTACATATAATTATCAAACATTTTGAACACAAACGAAATATTGTGTATATACTGTACTTACAAAAATGTATATACAATATTATGGGACTTTAATCGCTGTGCTTCCGTCGCTTAGGGCTACAGTTGTCATGGCGGGCCTGTCTTCATTTTCAGACGAATGGTTAGCAGTTTTGTCGGTGCTGAAAAAGTTTTTTCTCGCTCCAGATGTAGAAGGCACGGCTGTTTGGTTAAAGGGGCAGAAGATATTTTTTTTTTAATGAATCGAGCTTGCTTTACGGTGCCACTTTCTTTTTCTCTTCAAGAAACCCCTTAAAGAAATTAAAATTTTGTTCTATGTTACGGATTACCATAGAACTGAATTCCATTTTGGGGGTTCATGCTTCATTATGCTAGCAATGACAATGCTTCTTGGCCATCCCACCACACTGAATGAACTTGATGAGCGTGCGAAAGTTATATTCCTGCCTTCTATTGAGTTTAGCACTTAATGTAAGATCGAATTTTAAACCGTATAACAGTCATATGCATAATATAAAAACAGTGTTATATCGAAAAAGCGCTAAAAGAACAGCGTAAGACCGGGGGATTGCTATACATTCATTCAGTTCACATTGTCAATATTTTATTTAGCATAAAATACATTTTAGTTATGAGTATTATAAAATGTTCACGATGATTCGCCTTCTAAAATGTCTGAAATATCTCGCACCCCCAGAAGTCGGGTCGCGTACCCCCAGGGGCTGCATGCACTCTGGGTTAAGCAATGCTTTTCTAGTGTATGCGTGTCTTGTGCTTGTAACCGAATGGTTGTGAAAGAAGGAAATATCGGATCGGCTGTGAATTTGTAAGAGGAAATTTCTGTAAAAAAAACAACGAAATTACTCATGAAATTCATTTATTTTGTGTTTTCAGCTTTTGTGCCCTAGAGGCGAATATTTGATGCTTTTTTTTTCAGACTCAGTGTTTATATACAAAACACATGTCAAACATCATTTTCTTATTGAATAATTTTTTATCTATTTCAGGAATTCCTTTCAGAATAATCATAGATCGCGAAACAATCTGCTATTTTTAGAATGACACAATTGCGTAGAAATATGTTTCATTGGCTGCTGTTTATGGATTCCCGATAGTTCAAATGTTTCGAAAATTTTGTTAGAAAATAATAGTAATAATCGCAATATTTATTTGGCAAGATCGGGTGAGGTTAATTTGTATAGTTATCGTCAGCCGTCACTCCAGGCTGCATTACCACATAATATGTGTCAGAACCATTGCAACCACAACGTTATCATCGCTGCCTTTATCACGCCACATGACCTTTATCGTTATCGTTATCATCAGTCTTGGGATAGTCCCTTGGAATATCTGGGCCCCGGAACAAAAATTTTAAACGGTATCCTCAGCTCAATGAACCAGTTATTATTTTGTTTAAGTTTCATATTTTTTTTTACCCCGAGGGGTTCGCTTTCTTGTGGCACAGCCTGCATGTGTCAAACTGGATCGAACCGAGGTCCGTCGGTTATATCCCGCGCAGATGCTATTTAAAAAAAAAAAAAAAAACTAAGTGAGCTCTAGTTCAACTTTGCAACTCATTAATAACCACTAAGTCCTGCAATGATCTACTAATGCCTATCAGTTAGCATGATGAAGCTTTGAGAAAAGGCTAGTCCTGAAAAGGACTACTAACGCACATCGGCAACTATAATCCCGTTAGGATTTATCTTCTGTATTGTATCACTTTCATATCATGTATATGCCTACAACAGCTGAACAGCAGTAAGGACAGCAATAGTGTGGAACGACTGAGCCTCATTGGCCGCGACCCTCTCTCCAGAGGCGATGTTCCCAATAACGTTTCTATAGGCGTCTCTGATTCAAATCAGATCAACTGCCGTCTTCTCATCGAAGGTCGGCTGCAATGTGTCTACAATGTTCTCTTTCTCTTGACTTGACGGTGCATTCTGAAACAGTCTTTCATGTCCATCTCTTGACTTGACGGTGCACTCTGAAACACTCTTTCATGTCCATCTCTTGATGTTATCTTTCCACTTACAGCGCTGTCTACCACTTGCACATTTGCCGTCATCTTCTGCTTCAATTTTGGCTTTCAGCAAGGCGATATCTTGTAATTGACCAACATATTTATATGTCTAACTGACCTCACTTATTAATTCTCTGTTTATTTCTAGATTTTCTAGCTCTTCTTTATTTATTTTCTTCTCTTTCCGTGAGATTCATCACACTCTTCTATGTATACACATTTCAAAGGCCTCAGTTATTTAGTCTTACTGCCTATTCTTTGTTCATGTTTCTACGCCAAAAGGTAATGAAGAGGATATATAATACTTGATGGTTCCAATTTGTTATTTATGAGCTTTGTTTTGGTCTTGTTTTGTATATTAGTACATGTATCTGTCTCATGTTACTGAATGTAGCTTTAACAACAATTTCTCTCTTTTTTGCCCATTATTAACACCATCATTAACATACTCGCGATCATCATCAGCATACTCGCGACCATCATTAACATACTCGCGACCATTATTAACATGCTCGTGACCATCATTAACATACTCGCGACCATCATTAACATGCTCGTGACCATTATTAACCTCCTCGCGACCATCATTAACGCACTTGCGACTTTCATTAACATAATCGCGACCATCATTAACATACTCGTGACCATCATTAACATACTCGCGACCATCATTATACCAAATATCTTTCTATTCAACAGCTGGTGTACAACCTAAGCCGTGAGGTCGCCATCTACTGTTGTCTCAGTATGGGAATCGGTGGAGTCAGTGACTCTTATGTCCTGAGAGATGAGCTCAGGTATTCGGGCTCGAAGGTGTTTGACCTTGTTCTACTATGCAAACGCAGACTCATGCCACTTGTAATAAGGTAAAATAAGCAGTCATTTACATTTCACGTTTATTTAGCTGTGTTGCTGTTATTACATTATGGTTGTTATTGTCCAGCATTATTCGTCATTGTTCTTTTGGCCGATGAGAAGAAGACACTGGTGAATGATGGGACATACATTGAAGAAGTCTACCGGTAATATTACAAGACAGTCTTTGTTCTGCAAATCCCCAGATAAGGAGGAACCACAAAAAAAAAAAAAAAAAAAACCACACGGAGAACAGAGAAAGAAATGAAAGGGATGAAGAAGACACGAAGAGATGTTGAGAGGATGGCACAGGACAGGAGGACCCTGCGTGCATTTGTTGACAGGTATATGCTTGATAGGGAGCTTACAGATAATGCTAATGAAGAGGATTGTGCCGTTGTTTGTTATTTTGTTCGTATTGTTTTTGTTTTACTTTGGTGGAAAAGAGGAAGGAGAGAGAAGTTTGCTTTAGTAATTGTGGAGCCCGATTTCGACCATTCTGATGATGATAGTTTGGTTGTAACACGTTTTATGTCGAAATATAGCTAATAAATATAGATATTGTGGGGCTTTTTTAAATACGATGTAATAGAATATATATGTTTGGAGACATATCTGGAGTCATCCTTATATGACCACCGACTGAGCACAATGCAATAGTATGCAGATTTGGAAGAGAACCTCTGTCTGTGATGCTAATTACACCATCATTAACTCTTGAAATCATCGACACACTTCCAGGGATTACCCCTGTGATGAAACATGTTGAGAACCCGGCATTGGACATTAAGCTTGAAGGAGTCACTTGAGCCCCAGACGTAACTGTGGTTTTTACCTGTTTGGCTGCATGCAGGAGGAGTTCACTATGGACACCGTTATAGGCAGGGGGAGCTTAGAAGTGGCTCTGTGTAGGTCGTGACAATTATTTGTAAGAGCCAAGAACCAAAATACAGTATTTTAGCTCATCATATTTGGAGAGCTCCCTTGGATGGCAGGGAATGCACAATATGCCACGCGCTTCTTCCTCCTAGTTTGGGACCAAATGTAATGATCCTTTAAATGCAAACCAAGCTTGAGAAACTGGAGCACATGACTGCAACTCAAAACGTTTCGGAATGGCAGAAAAGCCTAGATCTACAGTGTAGATAATACCAAGGAGTCTTCAACTAGGTATTGGCTGCAAAAGAGCAAGAAGCTCAGCAGCCCTAGTTAAACAACAACAACATCATATACTTTGAACAACAACAACAACATCATATATTCCTGATATCTAGTAAAATACAGATATTGTTTTATTTTTAAAACAATGCAATAGCATATATTACGTGTATCTCGTTTGGAATAATCTTCGTTTCTAAATTCCTTTTTTTTCATATCTCCATGTGGTATCCCGAATGCGAGCTTCCAATGAGCGCGGGTCCCGATGGGGTCGAATAGGTTAAATCAGCGTCAGGCGGGCCCTTGGAGAAGGACGCATATCATTATTGTCGTCCGCTTTATTAGTCCGCGTAGACCAGTGTTTCTCAACCCTGATAGTAGCAAAGCCCCCTTTTGACAACTAATATTTTAAAAAGCCCCCCACCCTTTTAACACCCCCTTGCTCTTTATCGTGTATACACAAACACACACACACACATATATACATATACTCCACCATACTTTTAAAAAAGCAATGCTGTTAATGATTTATCTTTTCTTATAATATAAAGAAAAAGAGAAAGCACATTTATAAAAGCATAGTTGTATTAAATATGTGTTTAAGTACGGAATTATATACACCACAAGTTCATTATCCTTGACTTACAAATTAGCGGAGCAAATGACATAAAATTAGTTCTTACAACTCTATTTTTTTTTTTTTTCGTTCGCCCGCTAATACTCGAGGCGAAATCTCAGGTCATTATTTTTTTTAATGTCTAACCTGACATTGATTTTACGTGAGTATCCCTTTATTTCTTGTACAGAGACAGGTGTCCCTCGCCATTCAGGCAAATACTCGCCGATTTCGGAGGTACCCATTGCAGCTGGGTCGGCTCAGGAGCCGCCAGTCTCTGGTCGACGACACTCCTTCAAATGTTCTCGCCAGGTCTCGAGTTAATCCAGTCCAAATCCCAGTCGACGAAAAATCCTCAAATGCCGTCGCCCGGGTTTGATCCTGTATCACCCGGTCGCCAGAGCGGTGTTGTAACCACTACGCTAGCGCGGCTCCCTTACAACTCTATAACTATCATAATCATATCATTTTAATAGCGCCTAAATGACTGCATATATACCTTCAAATCTGAATATTTAAGCCTCTCCTTATGTAACCACTTTAAACATGAAAAAATTGGAAAAATTATTAGTTGATAATAGTAATATAGTTATATAAAATTCACTTACTAATGAAGCTTAATGAGATCCTTGCGCTTAGTGTGACTCAGCCAGTTTTGTAATATGTGGTTCTAAGTTTGTTAAAAGAAGTCTCAAATTTCCTCTGTTACAAATATGCAGTCGGTTACGTTGCTTTTGCAGTAGCAACACTACTGCACTGAACCCCTTCTCCACCAAATACGACATTGGGAATGCTGTAATTAGCAATTTAGTTTCACGCCAAAGAACGGGATACGCAAGCCTCTGCTGGATTCAACATTTTTCGTAATGTGTGTGACTGAATCGTGCTTTTGCCTCGAAGTCATTTTGTAGCTCAATTAATTCTTCTGGTAAATGTTGACTAACTTGTTCCACGTCTGATTCAAACGGATTAATCACCCAATCCGGTATTATTAGTTCTTGCAAGTCTTTAAATCTTATGCTTATATAATTTTTAATAGCGTCCAAATGACTGCAATAAACCTCTAAATCTGAATCTTTAAGCCTGTCCTCACCTAACTGCAGTAAACATGGAAAATGAGAAAGTTCTCGGCGACTAAGATTATTTTTTATAAAAAGTCAATTTGTTGATGAACCCCATGATAATTCCTTTCACTTTAATCAGACTGATCTCATTTCCTTATAGCTTAAGAAGAACCTCATTTAACTTTTCAAATATATCTGAAAGATAGGCCACATCGTTTCGCAATACTTCTCTTTCGATGCTAAATTCTTCTTTGATTGAATCCAAAAACTGTACAACAGTATCAAGTAATGCCCATACCTTAATTTTGTTAATAACACCGATAACACAGTTCAATGATTTGTGGAGTCTGTCACTAAGATGCTTGGCGACTAAATGTTGTCGATGAATAAAACAATGAATTGTTAAAATACCTGGTGCCACATTTTTTAAGTAGGCCAGAAACCCACGATGACGACCAACCATAGCTGGTGCTCCGTCTGTTACACATGCGATGACATTGGAAAAAAGAATATTTTTTCCAACAAAAATGTTTAAAGGATTTCAACGATTGATAACCCCTTTGTATCTGCTGTCAATAGTTTTGCAAATAACATATCCTCTATGATAATTTCATTCTTTATGTATCTCATATATGCGAGCAGCAAAGCTTCGTTATCACGCACAACGCTTTCATCCAACTGTAGTGAAAATTCAGTAGACTGCAAATCAGTACACAGCTGATTTTCAACATCGCTTGCCATGTCATCTATTCTTCTTGAAACAGTATCATTGCTCAATGGAATAGAAGAAATGATGTCACTTGGATTTCTTTCCATCATTGTGCTAATTTCCTCCCGTACAACTGGTAAAATTAAGTTTTCTCCAATGTTGTGAGGTTTACCACATTTCGCAATCATGTGTGCAATTTTGTAAGATACAATGAGACCTTTATCATTGTGATTATACATTTTCTTAAACATACTAGTGACAGTGTTGCGGCTTTCAAACTTTTGTTTTAAATCCTGGAAGTAAGAAATATCTTTGCCAACTTTATCTGAGTGTTTCTTGGTAAAATGCTCGTTAAGCCGTGACAGTTTCATTGCTTCGTTAGAAAACACTTTCTGGCACAGCAAACACATTGTTAATTGTTCATTTACGGCCGAAGGTACAAAACCGAATTTCAAATATTCAACTGAATATTGTCGACACTTTCTCTTTACTGCTGACACATTGAAAATTTTAGTATAATATCACTGCACATACATCTACACCACGCCAAGTCTCAAAACTGACTGAGTTTAATTCTCTACACTCGAAACATCCAAAGATGCATTACAACTAAGCCACAACTGCCCACAACGTCCCTATTGCGAGAAGGTATTTACGGTGCACTCGCATCAAAGAGAGTTGAACACAAAGGTCACACACAGTTCTGTGTAGTGCTGTGACTGTAACATCAACCTCGCTAAACAAAGAGGGGTTCTTTGGCAGGCACGCGTGGGATACGTGATTGTGCGGGGAATGTTTTGGGAGGGAGTCGTGCTGTGGAAGTGGACAGAGTAGGGAAGGGGCTGCGATGTGTTCACGGGCTAATCAATGTTTGACGGGAATGTGTTTCCAGAAGAAAATATTGTCGAGAGTGGAGAGAGAAGGTTAGTTTGGGTGTGTCGAGAGTGGAGAGAGAAGGTTAGCTTGGGATTGTCGAGAGGCTAACGAATGTTTCGAGTGTTGAAGGGACATAAATCTCCGCCTACTCTCTCCTGACAATGGTAACATCCCAGGTACTAAGATTTTGCGTTTGGAATCCTTGAAACACTCCATGGGACGCCGGGCAAATAAAAACTATCTTGTTACAAGCTATGTGAAGGGGAATTTCTTTTGTAATTGTTTCATATTGATTCTTGTAAAAAAAAGTACACAACGCCTCTCTGAATGGAAGTAACGACCCCCAATCGTTGCGACCCATCAGAACGCCCCCAGACATCTTTAAAACGCCCTCCTGGGGGCGGTACCGCCCCCGTTGAGAAACACTAGCGTAGACGGACAGGCTAAAACTGATAAAACATATAGGCCAGTGTCTCATGGCTAACATAAAGAATCATTTGTCATGAAATGAGATGATTGCAGCTGTTTGACAAATAATGCAGAAATGTCGATATTTTTTTTAAAAATAGAAAAAAACAAAACAAACAGAAAACACGAAGAAGGGAACTGGAAACAGGTGTGACGGTATTGCCTCGCCTGCTTTGCAGTAGTGGTCCAACAGTGGCCAAAACTCAAGAGCTTATATTATAGGCTTCAATGGAAAATGTCGAGGAAGAGTAAAGCTTCTATCACATGGGAGTCTTCATAAGATATTCAGATAAGCGAAAACAATGCTGGCTGTCGCTGAGCACGTTAATTCTATAATCTGCCGAAACTTTTATGAAGAATTTAGCAATGGTTTATTCTAGCTCGTTAAGCCCCCACCCCTGAGTTAATCAGTGGAATTTATTATTATATATATATATATATATATATATATATATATATATATATATATATATATATATATATATATATATATATATATAATTATATGTATAGAGAGAGAGAGAGAGAGAGAGAGAGCTCTGTTTAGAGTGTGTGTTTATATCTTTGACTGAAACAAACATGTAGTACATTTAAAAGGATTGAATCGAAGTTAAATTTGTAACATTATAAATGACAAAATTTTATAATCACTTTAAGTTTAACAGTTTAAAAGAAATAATTTGAATAGTTATGAAAAGGATTTAATCACTTGAATGGGATTTAACTAAATAAAGGAGGTCACTTTTGGCAGCGGATATTTTCACTTAGCTGCCAATGGTAGTTTCTTCTCCCGCTGGGTTAGTTCCTTTCACTCTGCTCGCGCTCGTCTCTGGTCAAAGTTCAGGCGCCGCACGTTCCAAGAACGTCACGAAGTAACGGCCAAGTTGGTTCTGCGTCTGTCTATAAGACCCTCTTGTGATGGCGTCTCTCACAACGTCAGTCCACTTCTACCTTCACTTGGTTCCAGGGAAAGTACTTTCTGCTGGTACCACCAATAAGCCAATCCTGGCTACAGACTTGTTTGGTCAGATGAATAAAAGAGACGAATTGTTCTCTTACACGCGTCTGGGATGTCTTTAATTTTACAATAGATGGCCCCCTTTGACTCCGTGTTTCGGGGTTCCTTATTAAAGCTGTAGAGATTTCCTGTGCTTTTGTAAGTCGTATCGGGTTCTCCAAAAAAAAGGTCCGGTTAACAAATAGGAATTATGAATCTACTCTTCACTCTGGCGAGGTCTGAAGTTGTCTTGGCGAGCTTGAAATTCACAGTGAGTTAATACTGCGAAATGGTCAGGCTATATTCCCCTCAATGTTGTTATGAATCTAATCAGAAAGATCCAATCATTTCAAACAGGTCGGGTGTGGCACTTTCAAAATATTTCCTACATGGAAAAATTTTGCAAAACGTCACGTCTCCTATATATGGTAATATGATGTCTTGCATACACTCTCACCAACATATTTGTAGACTCATATTGTCTAAAATGTAATAAATCCATGATTACTTTTACCCAAGTGACCGGAAGTGATTATATCACACTTGTCTGCCCACAGGTGTCACACAGACAGTAATCTCGTTATCTGTCGTATGAGTACGCAAACTCCGTGTCTTATCGGTGATTTAAGCCGATATCGCTGACCGATGTACGTATTAATCTGCCGCGCCTATAACCACAAATCTGGGTAGCGCTCCTTGCACATGTAATATCCATATCAGCCGCTGCTAAATGTGATATTTATCACCTACAGGGTGATTTGATAAAATCAAATATCTGCTACTTTGCAGAAAATAAAGAAGAAAGAAAGAAAGAAAAGAACGCAAAGTTCGATAATTGACAGCACATAATAAAAATCAGTACCACAAATGTACCGATACAGCCGGAGAGAACCAAAGATCGGTAGAGGTCGTCCATTTCGTCACAACAGGCGTGAATGGGATTTGTTGTTGTTGTTTAGCTGGGGCTGCTGAGCTTCTCGCTCTTTGGCAGCCAATACCAAGTTGAAGACTCCTCGGTATTATCTACACTGTAGATCTAGGCTTTTCCTGTGGCTCTTCTGCCATTCCGAAACGTGTTTAGTTGAAGTCATGAGCTCCAGTTTCTCCAGCTTGGCTTGCATTTAAAGGATCGTCACATCTGGTCCCAAGCTAGGAGTAAGAAGTGCGTAGCATACTGTGGATTCTCCGCCATCCAAGGAGGCTCTCCAATATGCAGAGCTAAAATACTGTACTCTGTTTCTGGGCTCTCCCAAGGAATTGTCACGTCCTGCACAGAGCCACTTCTCAGCTTCCCCTGGGTCCACAGTGAGATCCTTCTGCATGCAGTCAGCCAAGTCAAAGCCAAAGAATTACGCTTGGGGCTCAAGTGACTTCTCCAAGCTTAGTGTGCTATGCTAGGTTCTCAACAAGTTTCAGCACACGTGGAATCCCTGGGATAAAGAAGTGGTGGTAAGACTTTGAACAGATGGCACAGTGCATGAAGGCTTTTAGTGTGTATGTTGACGTCCTGTGCTCAGGGTCAGTCTTAATAATTGCGGGGCCCGATTCGGACATTCTGGTGGGGCCCCTCTGGACTTAAAATTATAGTCTTGGTGTAACACGTTTTATTCAATATATAGTTAATAAATATTTATATTGGTTTAGTTTTAATGCAACGTAATGGCATCTATTATTGATATCTAATTTGAAATATTCTTCGTTCCTTTTTTTTCAAATCTGGAGGTGATAACCCAAGTGCGGGGGCCTCTGTGAACATGGGGTCAGACTCGTTCAAATAGATTAAATCGACCTAAGGCCGGCACTGCTTGTGCTGAAAGATAATGACGATGTTGCTGATGATTTTTAACACAGTGTCGCGAGGTCTGATTCACAACACGTCATTCTTACCACAACGGTACGCCATACTTTATGACAGTGTATCCTTGACGAACCAATGGAACGGCATCTCTATTCGTTTGTTTACACTAGTATTAGGCATTCAACATGGCCAGTCAAATCTGTGTAACCTTATCGGAAATGGAATTAAACTACAGCATTATGAGCGAAATACCGCCTGGAAGAGGTCAGTAATTTAATAATAGGAACGTTACTGTATAGGTAGATATAAAGACTTCCATAAAAAGTATTATAATAACAGAGAAAAGTGAAATAGGATGCATCGAGACATTAGGCTAGTCAAAAATTTTGATGTTTAGGTTGCGCCTAGGAAAAGATGAAAGTATGTAAGAAAAAGACAATTATCTAGAAAGATAAAGACTAATCCAGGGCGTACTTTAAGCCTAAGATGAAGAAAAACGGTTCAGGGATAAAGAAGATATTTTAATTCATAGATTTCAAATTTTGCACATCTAGACAAATGTATGCCGATATTTGTGTTTGCAAAACACGGCAGCAGTACTGCTCCCCGTGTCGGCCGGCGCTGACCTATATAAGGACTTGCCCTCTTGCGAAATAGGCCAAAAAAAATTTCAAAATACAGCGAGAGCGGCAGTTTTGTCAGTGAAGACTTCCTTTGCCTTCTGCATCTGAGAGTAGACTGCGTGATCATTAAAAGCTCGACTGTATGTACTTGAGGGTTACATCCTGTAACAGTACACCTTTAAGGAGCCAGCCACAACTTATAGGAGCTAGTGGTGCGAGAGCTCTTTAAAATCAAGAGGGACAGCCACCCAGTACCCACTGTCTGGAAGAATCTCATGTGATGTTTCTATTCAGAACAGAAGTGTGACAGGCTACAAAACCAAGAACTGCAGCTAAGTAGCCACACAAGGCTACTGTCCAGTATACACCAGTGTTACCACAATCAAAGACAGTTATATCTAATGATAACCATTCATTACAGCTAGATAGGCAAATGCATATTCAATAATTGACAGTAATTCAGAAACTGTGAGGAACTTTTATTGCTCCTAAAATAAAGATAGTCTACAACCAGAGTGAGTTCAGCCAAGAGAGAAGAACTTTCCTACAAATTTAAAGACTGTAGATAATTTTGAACATTTTACAAGTGATTTATTCATTTTATGTTGTAATCAAATTTTGAGTTCAGTGAAAGATTTTCACAAAGAAAAGGCCACAGCAAAGGTCTTTTTCTGTAATGAATACTTCAAGGTATTTTCTGTCTACTGAAGGAAGGTATTTTATTTTTATATTTTATTTTTACTGAAAGAAGGTTTTTTTTTTTTTTTTTTTCTAAAGGAAGGTATTTTATTTTGTATAAGCGTATTAAACACACAAAGAAGGGAAACCCGAGGCCTGTAAACAGTAAATACATATTACACACACAAAAAGATATGTTTTCAAGCACTCGTGAATAATAAAGAAGTAGAAAACTAGACAACAGAAAAACAACAGACGACGAGTGGCTTACCGGGGAACGAAAGAACAAACTTTATTTTCGAAGGGTTAAGAATTGGGCGCGCAGGCCCGTCTAACATTCTGCCCTTCCACTCTCATTTATCTTGCATACTATATCCTTTCATTCCCACATGTTACTTAAAGCATTAATATGAAGGCATGCAAAATTATAAAGGTAATAAACAGCGTACGTTTACAGTATGCAGTCATAATCAAAATTAAGTATTTTTCATGGAATGCAGAAGGAGTGAGGAACAAGAAACCGGAGTTACAAGAATTCCTCAGGGAAAATAACATTGATATAATCTGCATCCAAGAAACTCACCTAAAAGATACCCAACGATTCTTTGTACGTGGATACCAATCCTTCCGCCAAGACAGGGCAAAAAGAACTAAGGGAGGAATCCTCACACTGATTAAAACCTCAATCCCAGCAGTAGAGACACACAGATCTGGTGAGGACGAACTTGAATACATAACAGTCCAACTACTGCTGCCCAGTGGAGACTTAATGATCACAAACTGCTACAGCCCTCCAACCACAACTCTGGAGCTACACAAAGTGAAGCTTGCAGCATCGAGACACCTCATTATGGGTGACTTCAATAGCCACTCACCCAGCTGGGGCTATAACGCAACAGATCCAAGAGGAGAAGAGGTGGAAGATTGGATGGTAGAGAATAAACTAATTCTAATAAACCAACCAGAGGATAAGCCCACCTTCTATTCCAGAGTATGGAAAACAACGAGCACACCAGATCTTGCTATGGCTACAGATGACATACATCGACTCACCACCAGAACAGTAAATACTCAACTTGGGGGAAGTGACCATGTACCAGTCACATTACAGATATCTGAGATAAGAAGTGCAGGAGAAATCAATATGTCTCCTAGCTGGAATTTCAAAAAAGCAAACTGGGAATTTTTTAAAGAACAAGCCGACAATTTCTGTCAGAACATTGCCCACTCAAATAACATCAATAAAAACATCTCCATCATCAGTGAGGCAATTATCCAAGCAGCAAAGAAGTCAATTCCACGAGGTAAACGACGAGACTACAAGCCATACTGGAGTGACAACCTGGGAAAACTCCATAGTGAATTAAATAAAGCACGGGAAACTATGGAGCAAAATCCCACATTAGAGAACACACAGAGGCACAACAGCATAAAACAAGCCTTCAATGAACAAAAGAAAGCTGAAATCCAAAGGAGCTGGCACCAGAAGACCAGCAGTCTCAACATGGAAAAGGACTCAAGCAAGCTATGGAATCTGACAAGAGTACTAAATGAAGAAACAACAACCAGCTACTGTAAGACTGTCATCAAGGAAAATGAAAAATACCACACAGGAAAGATGGCAGCAAACATCCTGGCAGATTTCTACAAGGAAGAAAGCACCACATCACTTTCAATTGCACGTATCCAAGAAGTACGTAAGGAAGTAAAAGAAAAACTGAAGCACCAAAACCCAGATATCTGCATGAAGTCACCCCTTACTATGAGAGAACTCAGTGCTGCCATAACAAAACTAAAGAACAGAAAAGCTCCAGGAAAAGATGGCATCACAAATGATATGATCAAGAACCTTGGACCTGTAGCCAGGCACAAGCTCCTCCTAATCTTCAATCAATCATGGAGTACTGGAAAATTTCCAGATCAATGGCGAGAAGCAATCATTGTTCCCATCAGAAGGAAACTAAAGGAGAAAACAAGCAAGTCCAGCTACCGACCAGTTAGCCTACTGAGCTGTCTGGGTAAGGTAATGGAAAGAATGGTGAACTCAAGATTACTGAAACATCTGGAAAAAAAAACCATCTGCTTGATAACACACAGTCAGCATTTAGGAAAAATCGCAGCACCGAAGACCAACTAGTATATCTAGCCCAGGAAGTAGAAAATGCCTTTCAGGAGAAAAAGAAAGTGCTGGCGGTTTTTGTAGACTTGACAAAAGCCTTTGATAAGGTATGGAAAGAAGGACTCCTCCTTAAGATGCTCAACAGCAAAATTGAAGGGAGAATGTTCAACTGGATACGGGACTTTCTTCGATACCGCACAGCAAGAGTAAAACTTGACGGGAAACTGAGCCATCGCGTCACTCTACAACAGGGTGTGCCACAAGGAGGAGTTATCTCCCCCACACTTTTTATCATATATATAAATGATATTGCAGAGAAACTGTCCGGGCATATCTCCAGGGCTCTTCATGCTGACGATTTTGCTGCCTGGTGTGCTGCTGAACATTTGCCTACTGCGAAGTTCAGGATGCAAGCAGCGCTAAATACCATCGGTAAATGGGCATCAGATTGGGGAGTACAGATAAACCTCTCCAAGACAGTAGCAACCTGCTTCTCTCTGTCAAATCGCCGAGAAACGATCAAACTGCAGCTAAATGGAAGTGAACTTCCAATCGAGGAAAACCCAACATACCTAGGAGTCAAGTTGGATAAGAGACTCACCTGGAAGCCGCACATAAAAGCAGTAGAACAGAGAGCAGCAATAAGAAAGCTCTCTATTATGAAGAAACTGGCTGGCACAAGTTGGGGGGCAAATACCAACATACTTAAAAAAGTCTATACAGGCACAGTCAGATCTGTACTTGAATATGGCATGTCAGCCTGGGCCACAGCATCTAAAACAAACACAGAATGTCTAGGGAAAGTGCAAAATTCAGGCCTTAGACTAATCACTGGAGGGATGAAGACTTCTCCAATCCAAGCAATGGAGCGATACACCAACATCCGCTCTCTTGATGACAGACGTGAGGAAAAGGTATTCACTCACAGTGAGAAGCTTCTACGAATGCCAAGTCATCCAATGCATGCCAAACTCCATAGTGTGACAAAGAACAGGCTGAAAAGAACCAGCTTCCTAAACATCTCCAAACATCTGCATCGATGCCATGAAGACCTCCTCCCAAATCGATCTACTGAGATTGAAATGTTAATTGATTACGAGGAGCCAGACGACTGCCACGGAAATATATCTATCATCACAGAAGTCCCTGAAATAAAAAAGAAAGGCCACCTGACCCCTCAACAACTAAAAGCCTTGGCTCAAGAAATGATTGAAGAAAAGTACAACCCGAAGGAGTGGACACACGCATACACAGATGGATCCGCTGAGAGGGCAGTAAAGAACGGTGGAGGAGGCATTTTTATAAGATTCCTAAATGGAAAGATCATCCGAAAGGCCTTCCCAACTGGAAAGATCTCCTCCAATTTTAGGGCAGAAGCTATGGCACTACTGCAAGCCCTGAAGATCCTCACCAGACCTGAACAGCAACCACAAGCTAAGATAGTAATCTTCACTGACTGCAGATCATTACTTGAATCAATACAAAACACCAGAAATGATAACATGATGAATGAGATCAGATCTGAGCTTAACATCATCCAAAGGTCATCAACCATTGCCCTTCAGTGGTTACCTGCCCATTGTGGAATCGCTGGTAATGAGAAAGCAGATGCTCTATCAAGAAGTGGCAGTAAAATGGAACAATACAGCCACCCATTGCCCTATCGGGAAGCAAAAACCATCATCCACAACAAGTACAAAAATCAGTGGAAGGAGGAAGGGGATATATACACGAATGATTCCCTTGTGGAACTGATATGCAGACTCCAGAACACATTCTCCAGAACTGTCCAACTCATGATAAATTGCGACGTGCGACCTGGCCAAAAGGTGATGAGCTCCAGCAGAAGCTATGGGGCTGCCGCGCCGACCTGGAAAAGACTGTGGACTTCGTCCTGGCGACAGGCCTGCAGATTTAGCATGACTACAAACCGAACGCAGAAGAAGAAGAAGAAGAAGAAGAAGAAGAAGTATTTTTCATGAAAGAAACATTATAATTAAATTAAATAAAATTTAAAAAATAATAATTAAAAAAAAATTAATTAATTAATAAAATTAAGTATTAAAAATAATTAATTTTAAAAAAAAATTTGATTTCGAACATAATCAGATTAGGTGGCATGGTATCAGAACTCATGAAGTATTTGACAGTCTGCTATTGAAGGAGGTGAGACTTGGGGTTATTTCTTTGCCCTCCTTAACCCAAGAGCAGAATCAGTAGGAGAGATAGATGAACATAACTTTATTTAAAAGGGTAAAGAATTGGGACCCAGGTCTGTCCGACCATCCATCCCTTTATCTTTCATTCTGTATCCCGACAATCACTCATGTGTTCATCAGCAATTAATCTGCATTTTTGAATGTGTCATTAAACATCAATACACAAATTACATAAACACATTCTCGCTTATATCCATACATTCTTGAGGGAAAATGAAATAATAATAATAATTTCTTACGCACTTCTGTAGCAGGACACATCTTCGAGCTGTCAAAATGTATATCTGCTCATTCTCATACACATCATCACATTTAAGCAAACAAATACATTACATATTTCAAAAGTACAGTGCTATGCAGGTACATTCTCACATACATTACATTATATAGTAATACTACATGGATATAAAACAAATTATTCACATAGACAATAACGAGCGGAAGAGGAAAAGAAAGGTTGACATATAGATAAGTTGTGGACTGACAATGGCTGCTTCTATGGGGGTACATAATCGGTGTTGATCAAGTGTTTGAAAAGTGCTTTGTTGAATGAGTATTGTGTATGTACCCTTTTTATGTGGTGTGGAAGGCTGTTCCACAAGTAGGCTCCAGAGTAGGCTAGACTCTTTTTGAACAGGTCGATCCTAGGTTTGGGCAGACGTAACTGATGTAATTGTAGTCCCTCTCTTCTAATGGTTTGAAACAATGATCGTAGGTTCGGCGGGGCATTGTTTGATAGAATTGCGTGAGTCAGCTTGGCTTTGTTGTAGAGGAGACGTTTTTTTAGGGACAGTATTGGTTTTTTTTCCGTGCCCTTGCGTGTAGTATCATGCGATTATCGGTAATCAGACGTACTGTTCTCTTATGCAGGGAGTGCAGTCTCTTTGAGGTGGAAGCAGGGCAACCATCCCATAGTGTAGAGCAGTAATCTAGATCGAACCCAGGACCTTCCGTGCAATGGAAGCGAATCACACTATCCTCCCTGCCAGCTAAGCACCACTAGCTTGCAGGGAGAATAGACTGAAACATACCTTTTATGTGTGTGTAATATTTTATTACTATTTTATTTTGTATTTGTTTTTTTACTGACAGAAGGTGTTTCATTTTTATATTGTATTTTTACTGAAGGAAGGTATTTTATTTTTATATTTTATTTTTACTGACGGAAGGTGTTTTAATGTTATATTTTATTTTTACTGACGGAAGGTATTTTAATGTTATATTTTATTTTTACTGAAGGAAGGTATTTTATTTTTACTGACGGAATGTACTTTCTTTCTCTTTACAGCAAACGGTTGAAAGAAGAGGAACGTGAGGATTTGGAAAAGTTGTACAGAATTTTTGTTAGTTGCTTGGAGATGTTGCAGGCCGAGTTTATCAGATCAATGACACTACAATCCATGTTTCCACTGTGGGACAGTAAGTACTTGATCGTTATTACTTGACTAAGTAAGTGTTCTACTGCAAATACCTGACTAACTCTAAGTACTCGACCGATTGCAGGTACGTGACTAACTTTAAGTGCTTGACTGACTTTATGTACTTGTTGTGGCTGCAAGTGCTTTTAAGTGAGCACTTGTTTGACTATAAGTCGGTACTTGTTTGACTGCAACTGCGTGACTGACTGCTATTTCTGAGTTACTACTGTAAGTACGTCAATGGCTGTAAGATTTTTTTATTAACGGAGAAATATTCACATTTAGCTCAGTTTTCTACTCATGTTAAAATATCAGTGCCACATTCGACAGAAATATCTACGGTATAGACAGCCGATCAGCCCCGTGTAGCTTTCCGGGGGTCTCTGAGGAGATAGAGAAAGACTCGGTCTATTGCTGCATCAGACATGTCGTAAGAGGCGACTAATATGAGATTACGCGTGAGCCTGGCGATCTTATCATGTTAAACCCATTGCTACATAAACCACCGCTGTAAGACCACATGAATGCTTGCTACAGGCTTCCTGCAAGTGGACCAGCTACAGTGGTGGTTCCATGCTCCATAAGGAACGAAAAGGAGAAGATAGATAGATAGATAGATTGATTGATTGATAGATAGATAGATAGATAGATAGATAGATAGATAGATAGATAGATAGATAGATAGATAGATAGATAGATAGATAGATAGATAGATAGATAGATAGATAGATAGATAGATAGATAGATAGATAGATACGAGGGACGTTCAGAAAGTAATGCACCACATCGTTTTTCTCAGCTAATAATGAAGATAGAAGAATGAAATTTTGCACACTTCAAATATGGCATGTGCCAATTGTGTGCACCAAATTGCACTGCAACCGGCCAAATAATACGGCTGCCCTAAACCGTTGAAATGGAGCGTGTTAGGAACTTGCGTTATAAGCAGCGAATTGTGATAGAATTTCTCGTTGCAGAGAAGGAAACTGTTGTGAACATTCACAAGCGTCTATGTGATGTGTATGGAAGTTTTGCAGTCGACAGGAGTACAGTCAGTCGCTGGGTTCAGAGAATCAAAGAATCAGGAAGTGGAGATACGGAGCTGCTTGATCGGCCTCGCTGTGGACGTCCTGCCACAGCCACCAACGCAGAAATGTTGAAATGCGCTGAGGGCATTATTCTTACTGATAGGCGAATCACTACTCAACAATTGGCCTTACAGCTGTCAGTCAGCATTGGTAGTGCAAATGCAGTTATAATAACTCTCGGATTTTCTAAGGTTTGCGCAAGATGGGTTCCTCGAAGTCTCACAAATGACCACCGATTGCAAAGGTAAGCAATTTCTTCTGAATTGTTGGAGCGTTTCAATGCTGATGGAGAGAACTTTTTGGCTAAGATCGTTACAGGTGACGAAACCTGGGCACATCATTTTGAACCTGAGACAAAAAGACAGTTAATGGAGTGGCATCATCCACAATCACCATGAAGAAAGAAATTCAAAACAGTTCCTTCAGCTGGAAAGGGCATGATCACTGTCTTTTGGGACATTGAAGGTGTGATTCTTGTGGACGTTATGCCTAGAGGAGAGACAATCAATTCGCAAGCTTACATTAAGACATTGAAAAAACTCAATCAACGTTTTCGCAGAGTTCTTCCGCACAAGAATCCAGCAGACCTGCTTCTCCTTCACGACAATGCGCGACCTCACACAAGTCTGGCAACACGGGAAGCAATCACCAAATTGGGTTGGACTGCACTACCCCATCCACCCTATAGTCCCGATTTGGCACCCTCTGATTTTCATCTATTTGGTCCACTTAAAGATGCACTCCGTGGGACAAGGTTTGAAGATGATGAATGAGTGATTAATGCAGCGAAGAAATGGCTACATGATCAAGACAAAATCTGGTACGGGCTAGGAATACATGCACTTGTTTCGTGCTGGCATAAAGCCGTACAAGTTGATGGGGATTATGTGGAATAATACCGATGTTTACATGACATATCCATGTATATTGTGTATAAATGTCATGCTTTTTGAATAAACAGCTCCTGAGAAAAACGATGTGGTGCATTACTTTCTGAACGCCCCTCGTAGATAGATAGATAGATAGATAGATTGACTGATAGATTGATAGATTGATAGATAGATTGATTGATCGATAGATAGATTGATTGATTGATTGATAGATTGATAGATAGATTGATAGGTAAATAGATAGAATGATAGATAGAATGATAGATAGATAGATAGATAGATAGATAGATAGATAGATAGATAGATAGATAGATAGATAGATAGATAGATAGATAGATAGATAGATAGATAGATAGATAGATAGATAGATAGATAGATAGATAGATAGATAGATAGATAGATAGATAGATAGATACCCATATCACGAGTGCCACAAAACACACCAAACACAAACACTTGACTCAACCTTTAGCTCTCTGATACTACAAATGACAAGCCCCTCTCTCCACATTTGTTGCCAGCGTCCACACTTCTGATACAGACGGGTATTAGCGAGAGCTTACAGCACAAGAAGTCTTGTAACATCCTGGAAACACTCGACGCTTCAGGGTTGGACCGGAAAATGTTGGATCGGGAAGAGTTTGCCAACTTGGAACGGTAACTAACAGCTTTTGGTATAGTCAGATCGCGCTATAGAATGTGGATCAGAGGGTTGGGTGGTCAGTATCAAGTGCTGTCCTGGAAAGTGAAGGCGATCATTTCTTTTTACAGATCTCGATTGTTAAAAATTTTCTTCACCAATTCTGCTGATCTCTTCCCATACCATAGGACTAAGCCGTCTGTCTTTTTTCTACTTCTCTTGCCCTCTGTTTTTTTTAAAAATAGTTCTACCTCGTTTAGGCGAGGCACGCTCCTTTAACCTAGACACAAGGTCCATTGATTATATTAGGTTGCATGTCCAAATATAAAAGACTGTGTGGTCTGGTGGTCTTGGCCTTTACTTTCCCTGTTACTACGATGTTTTACTACGATGTTTTACAATGCTACTTTTCTCATCTAAGTCCAACGAAGGGTCGACTCTCTTTTCCTTAACTTTATAAATGTGTCTTCGTGAGCTCTCCTCCAGCATTAGTTGCCTTAGCCGTTCATGTGATTTCTAATTTTCTTACAAGAAACCACTTCTACCCTGACTCCTGTGATTATCTCACTTATTTGCTCAGTGCACGATTTACACCCAAGGCCTGCACTTGGGCGGTGCGGCCGCATCGGGTGCAGGCTTGAGAGGGGCGAGGGGCGCAAAATTCATTTAAAAAAAATTTAAATTAAAAAAAAATCAATTCCATCTGGATTGTTTCTGAGTTTAAAGAAGAACTATTTTTATGTTCACAATAATTTAATTTCTTAAATATACGTTTTTGTTTGGTTGTTTATTACTCCACCCCTTATTATTCCTTTATTGAAAAGCAGCGTAATTCAACACAAATATTAATTACCCGATACCAGGGCCGGCTCTACCGACGGTGCAACACGTGCATTTGCACGGGGCGGCAAGCTTTGGGGGGGGGGGGGGAAATATGTTTACTTATTTTTACAATCCCGCCAAAATATTGCGCCTGGGAGCCGCGCTGGTGTAATGGTTACCACACTGCGCTAGCGATCAGGTGTTCAAGGTTCAAGCCCGGGCGCGGGCATTTGTAGGAGTGTCATCGACCGGGATTTTGACTGAATAACCTGAACGGCTCCTGAAATAAACACTCTGTGGATGGTGTCACGGAGTGTTCTAAGGTTTCGTCTAGATTATTTTAAAATTCCTTACTTTTCTATTCCTTCACATTTTGTCTGTTTTCTCTACGAAATAATTGCACCTGCGGTCTGTTCTTTTGCTGTTTTTCAAGTCTTCACTAATAGTTCTGCCATACGATCCTAATGCTATCTTCTCCTACAAAGGCACTAAAAGGTATTTCTTTAGGGACTTCAGTACAATTTATTCGCTTGGTCGAAACCACAGTGGTTCCCAGAGGATTATATTTCCGTGTTCAGTGGTCAACTGAAGACCGCCAAGATAAATCTTCCGGCATGGCTGAACGAGAGTCGGGCATTAATTAACTTGACGTGGGAATCAGGAATTTACTTTTTATCGACCGTTCTATGTTGGCGGCTCGAATGTTTCAGTTGTTTTCGAGTGTGCATTCAAGGAAGTTGATTTTGCTCAGTGTTAGTGTGCTATGTGTTACAGTGATAAATAAGTTTTTTAAACGTTTTATGGAAATTAGTACAGTGCTTCAGCCTCCATTCATTACTAAATAATACACTTTTATTGTAGGGTTTATTAAAACAGTTTTAATATTCAAATAGATATAATGTCCGATAAAAGAAAAAAAAACTATCAGGTGCCGAATATCGGAAACTGGAAAAAGAACGCGATATTCAAAAACATAGCGGGGCTTTACATAAATATCTAAAAACTGAAACAGCTGATGTAGGACAGAAGAAAATAAGCAAATGTACCGAAACAAATGATTCTGAGCTCATGGCAAGTACTTCTAACTCGGACCCCAGTAACGTATATATTACTAACAATGTCGAAAATTAGACTGATTTGACCGTTTCCAATTCCAGAGATTTAAGTGATGAACTTGAGAGGTACACTGATCCGGCAAGATGGAATCCTTCTTTAAGCGATACCGAGAGACTGGAAATCGTAAAAAAAAGGCCTGCAAGAGAGACTAAAAAATGAGTTCGTTTTTCCGCGCAGCTCTAATGGTCGGACATTTTCACTAAATTTTTACACTAGGGAGCTAAGCAATGGAGAACATATTAATCGATCATGGTTAGTGTATTCAAAAGAAAAAGATTCTGTATTTTTTGATAGTGCTATGCGTGAACATTTAATGCGTGTAGATCGTGGATTGACCCAACATTACCTGGGGAAAAAATAAAATGAATTGATTGCTCCTCTCTGGTACCAAAAAAATAAATATTATTGCATAGTTGCAGACTGTACTCCCGATGTAAGTCACATTGAACAATTAACACTAATTGTAAGATTTGTTAATACGAATCCAGATGATATCAACATTCATGAGCATTTTCTTGGTTTCATTGCTGTAGAAGCCACTACAGGCTCAGCGTTAACGGAATGCATTCTAAGAAAATTGTCAGACATGGATATTCCAATCGCAAAAATGCGTGGCCAGGGGTATGACAATGGATCAAATATGAAAGGAAAACATTCAGGAGTTCAACAACGTATTAGGGACTTGAACCCGAGAGCTTTTTATATCCCTTGCTGTTCTCATTCTCTCAACTTGGTGGTCAATGATCCGCGATGTCAACTACAGAAGGGGTTTTAGTTTTTGAAACGGTTCAGAAATTGTATGTGTTTTTCTCAGCGTCCACACTGCGTTGGGGAATCCTTAAGAAACATATTACAACTCTAACGCCCAAGCCACTAAGTACAACTCGCTAGGAATCTAGAATCGATGCCATTCGTCCTTTAAGATATTATATTGAGGAATTTTATGATGCATTGATAGAAATTGCTGATGACGAGTCAGTAGACAAAATGGCGAGACATGAAGCTGAAACCTTTGCCCCAAAACTCAGAGATTTTAAATTTTTATGTTGTTTGGTTATATGGCACTATGTTTTAAACGAAATTAATGTTGCTAGTAAACTGTTGCAAAGCATAAAAATGGAATTGACTAGTGCCATAACAACTTTGAGAAATGTTCTCCAAATCCTTAAGAATCTCAGAAATGATGAATGATTTCAAAATTTTCTTGTTGATGCTACAACATTAGCTGAGAAAGTTGAAGCTGATCCTGATTTGATAACAACGTTTGAATGTACTAGAGTGCGTCGGCAGAAAAAGCAACACAACTATGAAGCAAGAGATGAACCTATTTTGGATCCCAAAACTAAATTCAAAATAGAATTTTTCTTTTTTATTATTGATGTTCCAACTAATTCTGTTGAAGAAAGGTTCGAGCAATTGGAACATCACAGTTCACATCTTTCCTTTTTATATAACATCCCTAAATTGAAATCTGAGACGACAAATGAGCTCTTAAACAAATGTAAAAACTTAGAAGGCGTTTTAACACGTCAAGAAAATAGAGACATTGATGCCATTGAGCTATGTGATGAACTGAAAGTAGTATCCAAATTAGTACCAGAAAATACACCGCCAATTGAAGTTCTTCGTTATATTATTGAAAATAACATTGCTCCTAATGTCGCTATATAGCCTTAAGAATATTACTAACTTTGCCTGTAACGGTAGCAAGTGGGGAGCGTAGTTTTTTCAAAACTGAAGCTTTTTAAAACTTATTTACGCTCAACAATGGCCGAAACTAGATTGGACGGACTTGCCATGATTTCAATTAAACATGAAATCGGTCAAAAATTAGACCTTATTTCTGCTTTTGCAAATATGAAAGCAAGAAAAGTGTCTTTTTAAGCAGTACATTCTTCAAACAATATAAATTCAAATAATGTGAAAATAGTGCTAAAAACTATAACATGTACATACTATAGTTAAGTGTTTGTGACTCAACAGTTCATCGTTCCACATGAGAAGAGCATCCCCTATATGTAAGTAATGTAACTACAAGTACATTTATTTCATATACTTGTCTCTAATAAAGTCAATGGTTTATTTTATGACTAAACAGTATTGTCATCAATTTATCAATACATTATCATTAATGGTACTATTTAAAATTAGGCTAATGGTCATGAAATTAATGTTGAAGCTTGTTTATCATAATGGTTTTAAAAATTTCAAACGTTAATTTGAGGTTGGGCTGGGGCGGCAAGGTATGGTATTGCACGGGGCGGCAAAATTCCTAGGGCAGGCCCTGCCTGATACAAGATTTAAAAATATATATATATAAGTATTATGTTTTCGTACACTGCTACAGTCAACATCACTTGCTGAATTTACAATCTGACCCAACTCGCATGACATTAAGTCTCGTAAGACTACAATAAAGTACGGCGCGAGGGGGTGGGGAATGCGCCTAAACGAGACTTAGCACCACCTTTAAAAATCCCGAGGGCCCGCTCTGTTTACATCCATATAATAAAAGTAGTGTGTTTGATGTAGGACCCTTTGCCTTTATCATCATCATCATCATCATCATCATCTAATCCATATTATTTTTTCATTATTTTATCATTTTTTTCCTTTTCTTTGTTTTATGGTGTAATCTCTTTTCTCCTTCTTCTTCTTACTGAATAGTGTTTCTTTTCTCTTCGTATCTTTATTTCTCTGGATTATGAAACTGCGTTCATATCCATTAGGCCACAGAAAAGTTGTTTGAAATTAAATGTATTTGAACTCTGTCCCTTCTCGCAAGTCTGTCCTCACAGCCATTCCCGTGTACTAACATATTTTTACTCCCTACCCCCTGCTGACCTATGACCTCCACAGAAAAGTGACTACTCTACAAGAACTGTGCTACGCAACGAGTCAGATGATGGATGTCAACCCATGGGACTATAAACCGGATACAGATCACACAAAAATTGGTAAGACAATTTCGGTTCAACACAAGCTGAAAATACGACTACTGTGTTGTTGTTGATGCTACCGGTGCTGTAGTCTGTCACTGCTTTATATTTTAGAAAGACAACAGATCAACGTGTGTGTGCTAGGGTTTTTCTTTTAGTTTACTGTGCAGTGTAAGATTTTCATTTGTTTAAATCGACTAATTGCTAGAATGAGAGAGATTTTTACTGATAGATTGAGCGAGATTCTTGACTGATAGTGCGAGATTTTTGTGTGATTGATTGAGCGAGATTTTTGACTGATGGATTGTGAGAGATTCTTGACTGATAGATTGTGCTAGAATTTTGACTGAAAGAGTGAGCGAAGTTTTTTTTACTGATAGATTGAGCGAGATTCATGATTAATAGAGCTTCGCGTTATTCAGCAAGCTCTTTATTTTAATGATTTTGTTTAAAACATTTGGCTAGAGTAAAGGGCTGGGTCGTCGCTGAAGAGAGCGGAGCTTACATGACAGCAATCGCCAGCATGAGAAAGGAAATAGAAGCAGTTACTGCAGCCCTAAGGTGGCTGTCTGAAGCTCCATTAGCCAAGGCAGTTGTTGTGTCGGACTGTCAGTCCAAGCTTTCAAAGTTCCAAAATGGATGACTACGACACGAATGGATAACATACAGAGCCCACAAACCTTCAGAAAGAGGTGTGAATCTAATGTCCTGGCCCTGTAGGGGATTGCGGCAATGAGAGAACTAGAACTAGCCTCAAGAGCACGCATAGAGGGGACATTTGATAGGGATAACGGAGATATACTGACAATTAACGATCGCCTGTTAGAGAACGTCACTGCAAACGATGAACCAAGAAGGTTAGGACTGCTAGAATTTGGAATAAAACGTAAAACTAGCAGGGTGCATCTGTTTGAGAGGTGCATCAGGCGTATGTTCAACCAGCACGCTGTAGGAACCATCAACATTCATACCCTTCGACATTTACTGAGGGAGGCTGGGCACTTATGGGTTTTCCCGGAGTGCAATTATGTTGAGTCTGAATAATAATAAAATTACATGGTATAGTTTGTGCTTTTGCCTTCAACAAACCCATCACCAGTTTTGTCGGTTTTTTGTTGTAACCTCTTCCTGTTCACGCTATTTTCTATTTACTAAACCAAAGTGCCCTCTCATGTTTCAACATTTATTACCATGACCACTCCGAAGATCATCATTTTACATTTCGTTCCCTATGAGGCATTTAGTCACGACTGCCATCTGGCCCATATGCAGTGCACGATATTATTGGTGCTTCCTCTACCACAGCATTTATGTCATTTATTAGCAGGGGTGTCTGCTGCAGTTTGTTATACATGATGAGACTGCCAGCCACATACACAACCTCATATACACAACCTCATATACACAACCTCATATACACAACCTCATACAATATGACTGAGGGACTGATGGAACAGTAGTTCTATTCTCCCACTGTCTGTTTACAGACCCCCTCAGTAAGACATTGCCGGACAGGAAACGTTGCTGTTGTCTTCCACAGAGCATTTGCAGCGATTTACAAACGTCTTCTAGCTTATAAAAATAAATTAATTTGTAACATTATTATTAATTTTAATTTGTAAGGTCTTCGATACTTTTTGTTCGATGTGTTTTTGTTGTTCATTTGTCTCTTTTTGTTCGATCTGATTTTGTTGTTCATTTGTCTCTTTTTGTTCGATCTGTTTTTGTTGTTCATTTGTCTCTTTTTGTTCGATCTGTTTTTGTTGTTCATTTGTCTCTTTTTGTTCGATCTGTTTTTGTTGTTCATTTGTCTCTTTTTGTTCGATCTGTTTTTGTTGTTCATTTGTCTCTTTTTGTTCGTTCTGTTTTTGTTGTTCATTTGTCTCTTTTTGTGCTTCTTGTTTCCTGTCAAAAGCTTTGATTTGTTGTTATTGTTGTTGATTAAACTAGGGCTGCTGAGCTTTTCGCTCTTTTGCAGCCAATACCAAATCGTTAATCGAAGAGTCATTGGTATTATCTACACTGTAGATCTAGGCTTTTCCTGTGGCTTTTCTGCAATTCCGAAACGTGTTGAGTTGAGGTTATGAGCTCCAGCTTGGCTTGTATCTAAGGGATCATCATATCTGGTCCCAAGCTAGGATGAAGAAGCGCGTGGCATAATGTGCTCCACGCCATTCAAGGGGCTCTCCAAATATGCAGAGCTAAAATACTGTGCTCTGGTTCTGGGCTCTCCTAAGGACTCGGCGCGTCCTACACAAAGCCACTTCTCAGCTTCCCGTCCCTATCATGGGGTTCATAGTGAAATCCTTCTGCATGCAGCCAACCAGGTAAAAGCTAGAGTTACGTCTGGGTCAAATGACTCCTCCAAGATAGTATTGTGCTCAGCTGGTGGTCATATAATGATGACTCCCACATATGCCTCCTTGCATTAAGCTTGGATTAAAATCGTGGATACGTTTGTCATTGTGAGTGTCAGTGTTATCCTTAAAGTGTTACATTATTTTTAGCTATCAGCAAGATGATAATAAGATATCGTGTCTGATTTCTACAGACGTGGAGACATCTGACGTAGAAAGAGAGACTTCCGAACCAGCAGAGAATCATGTATGTATTAGAGTTGCTTAGATCTGGCAGTCTGTTAACACGTTATTTCAGAAAGACGAAAATGTCTGTTAGATTACTTTGTCACCTTTTTATATGTTTGAATTCTGATGAGGCGTGTATCTATATTTGAAATCTGATTATATTATATAATCTTATATTACAGAAACATTCTACATATAACAATTCTGCCTTGGCCAGTGATAAAAGAATTACACATACTCCTGAACTCTTTGGCAAAACTCAGCAATTCAGCCAAACTACCAACAATAGTTATAACAGGAATTCCAGCTTTGAACTCAACAATGTTTCGCTTGAGAAAATATATCTAAAAACTGTAGGCACAGCATACGTCCTCGTGTCAAACCAGCGCCACTTGCCAGTTCAGAATAAAACTCACTTGACTGACCCTCTGAATTCTTGTCTCAACTCCTCTCTCCTTAAAATCTGCTCACTTCTCAACTGCGCTTAACTTCTAATAAGTATTCACTAACAATAAGCACAAACTCACTACATAACACAAATACAACTTAGGTACTCTTCATGCAACAAATATGAAAACATCGTATAAAGTGACTCATTGCTCACCCTACACAACAAACAGTCACCATATCACAAGTCTCTTCAGATCATATGCTCTCAACGATCATTTTGCTCGTTTTGGCACATTCGTGATATTTTTTTGACAGGCCTATCGAAACTGGATGGAGAATGAGCAGACATTGTGACAGTCGATAAGACGTACTTACTTACTTAGTCGTTCCTCTTCTATCCTAGGGTGTAGAGGTTTGCCAGAGAGAGCGCCATACTATCCTATCGGCTGTCTTCCTCCTGGCCTGGTTCCAATCTAATCCTTGTCCTTCAAAGATTGTCTAATATTGTTCTCCCAGCGAACTCTTCAGGAGTCGTCCTGGAGGTCTGGATCCCTGGCTGTTAGTTTCCTATATCTGTCGTGGTAGCCGATCTTCTCTCATTCTGCAGACATGGCCAAACCATTGTAATTGGGACTGTTCTTCTCGGGTCTGCAAGGGCTGGGTTTTGGGGCCATGATCTATCGTCTGGTTGCGGATCATATCTCTTCTTGTTACATAACCTTCTTCCTCATTTACCTCATTCTGGTGTTTGGAACTGGCTTGTGTGCGTTGCAGTCATTGCCCATGACTCGCATCCATAAGTCAAGACTGGAACATAGGTGGAGAGGTATACAGCCATCTACATGTTCTCGAATGTAGGGCCCATAAGACATGTAAACTATAAGCAGCCAGAAGTCAGTGCACATTAGACTTCTAGGAATCTGTCATTGCGGCTTTCTTCCTCATCTACAGTCTCAATACTCGTTGTTGCTGTCATTTTCGACGGAGTCATCTGTCAAGTTATTTGCTTATGTTTGTATCATAAGTATAATTGTGTCTTTACCTGCGATGTCAGGTTGATTAGGGGTTGTCTTCCCTTGTTTATTCATTCATTGTGTTTGACCTTTAGGGTCAGAGGTTGACAGTTCGGCGTAGGCCTAGGGGAAGGTTTTTTTAAGCGGGAGTGAGATATACTTCCGGGAAGCCGGGAGGTCCTGTTTTTCTGAAGGGACCAAGAGTCCATTGTTTTTCGGGGAGAATCTTCGAAGTAACTGCTATGGCAGTTTTCCCCAGTGAATCTCTGTGCGTCGGGATGACGACAGAATTCCTTGTGATGTTCTGAGGATTCATTTGCCAGGTAATACCGACCTTTATGCATTATTACGCTTTTCGGTGGCAGAACATGTAAAGGATTACCTAGGGTGAACAGCAGCTCACTGATCCGCCATTTCAGAACTTATATATTTGTGCTCGAGGTAGCCATCCAAGACTGTTAGTCTTATTTTGTCCAGAAATCCAGTGACGAAGATATATTGTGGGAGCCGCAGATTGGCGGAATTCATATCTACAATAAGTATTACTGCAGGGTTGATGATAACCTATTTAACAGAAGTACATGGCCGACGTCAGAACGAGGCCTGTGCTTTCGGCTATTATACTACAGCCTGATATGTGCAATTGGCGGGGAGTGCCAAGTTGCACCTATGTGTCCAAGTGACTAAGGCATCTGACGCGTTTAGTCAGAGACGCCCAGGGCGACGCTACGAACTGTCATTATTGAAGAACTTTGCTATTGACCATGCACGTCTATTCTGATGTTTACCTTTTTGAATGCCAAATGTATACCTATCGATGTCAGGTCAGCATGACCTTGTTACACTGACTGTTCCTGTTGATATTATGTGTGTTCCCGTCAATAAATGTCTTGAAACATGCCTGCAGTGTCAAAGCATCCTTGATTACTGCATGTGAGAGTATGGGTTGCAGGATCTACATCTATACGAGCCTAAACACATTCGCGCCTTCATTCGCACCCACACTCAATTCATCATACGCTCGCACTACACATCTAACAACATGTATACTGTCTTGGGCCAGTGATCACATCAACAAGGAAAAAAAAGACAGTTACATTTCTGGTGGACCAGTTACGTGGGCTCTTATGATACATTTCTTGTCGCCAATGTGGCCTAGAAACTTACATTTCTGATGGACCAGATCTGTGGGTTTAAAAAGAACAGAGCGAGCATTTGACATTATTGTTGACATTTATGGATCCAGAAATTTACATTCCTGGTTGGCTGTTACATGTATGATGTCTCCAGTTTTGTCGAGAAAGTTACAAGAAGGACAAGTACACATTACACTTCTGATCTGTGGGTCTAAGCTACACACGGGACAGCCGTAACACACAGCGCTAATTCTACACTTGCAAGTTTTGGCTACAACAGGACAGATATAGGTCATCAACGGTTGACCCAAATAAACAGTACGAGCATTTATATTATAATGCTACATAAAGCATAACAAGACATGTACTGAAGTTAACTACTAGGCATTTGCTACGTGGACCATAACTGCATAGAAGGCGGGTTCCTATTGTAAACAGTACTGCTGGTTGTTACACGTTTCATTCAACAACAGACTTTTCTAGGTCAGAGCATTCAAGCTACATTGTTGGAGGTCAAGTGTTTGTAAACAGTACGTGGAAATTGTAAACGTTCAATGTGCAAGGCGTAATTTGAGAAGGTCATAGTAACTTTGGTTCGTGAATACCACTTTATGTTACAGTGGATTTGACGTTCAGTGCGCGTTTGACATTTCGTTTCTGTGTTTGCAAGGAGCAAGGAATTTATTTTAGTTTCAGCTGTGACTGAACTTGTTCTGCAACACATTGAAATTGATTGCTATATTATGTTACTTCTGCTGTTTTTGTGTTTTTTTTCTGCGGGTTTTTCGGTTGGTGGGTCTTACGGTAAATATGCCACTTGATCGAGGCTTACTGTAAGCGTTCTGTAGGTGCAAATTTTCTTAATTTGGAAATTTGCTAGTGACAATTGGTCGCTATTGATGTTAGCTGTGATGTAATTGTACTTAACGTTGTTTTTGTAATATTTTGTCTGTTTTTCAGTTTTGATTGTCGATTTGTTTTGTTTGTATTCTGTAGGTCTCTCCTTTCTTGTGTATTTCTCTACACATTTTTGGTTAAAACAGTGTTGCCATTTGTATTGTTTCGTATTTTTGTCTTAGTATTTTTTTTTGGTTGTACTACATTACTGTCATGCACAGTCTACATACACATACTTGGTCATGTTTTGATATTATTGATAAGGTAGACTCTTCATATAGAGTTTGTTAAATAATATTATATAAGATATTTATACAAGTTCTTTGATAAAAGACTTGTTATCTACAAAGATTGAGACAAGGTGAATTACATATTCAAGTTCTTTATAAAAAAGACTTGTGCCCATAGTGAGTGGGATATAAGGGAATTTTTTTTCCACAGGTACTCAGGTGATTTTTTGGGTACATTATAAACAAGACTAAGAGTGTGAAAGAAAGTGAAGTGAGTATACAAGTCTAGCATTTCAGACTTGTCTCCCATTGAAGTGGGATAAGGTAATTTATTTAATTTTTTTTCAGGTTTCTGATCTCATTAGACAAGATGTCTACATTGGACTACTTTATTACACAAGGGAGAGCCCTTGATAAAACTGGTCAACAGTTAGAACAGTGGGTTGTTGCTCAATATGACAAAGCATTAGCTGCAGAAGAGAAAAAAGCTCAGGCTGAAGAGAAAAGATTAGAAAGAGAAGCAGCTGCTGAACAAAAAAGGCTAGACAGAGAAGCTGATATTGCTGCTGAACAAAAGAAATTGCAGATGCAGATGGAGGAAAGGAGATTTGAAGCTGAACAAAAGAGATTAGACAAAGAAGCGGAACAAAAGAGATTAGACAAAGAGGCTGCTGCAGAGGAGAGGAAAGCTCAAGCCGAGGCTGAAATTAGAAAAATGGAACATGAGGAAAGAAAACAGAAGATGGAACTTGATGAAAAACTCGCAACTTTGGAGTTAGAGAAATTGAAATTGGCGAGTACGGGTGCTCAGCAAACAACTTCGAGTACGACAAGGGAGTTTGTTAGTAGGATTAAATTGCCTCATTTCAATCCTTTAAAGGATGACGTAGCAGATTATCTAGATAGATTCCAATTTTTGTGCGATACGCATAACATAAAAAAGGAAAAATATGTTGAACAACTGATGCCATTTTTTACAGGTGACACAGTGACTACTCTTATGACAATAGACGAACATGAGAGGACTAATTATGATGTTGTCAGGGCAGCATTACTAAAAAAATATCAACTAAAACAAGAAGACTATCGTCTTCGTTTTAGGACAATGTTGCCAGAAAATGGAGTAGATTTCTCTGATTTTGTTACAAAGATACGTCGTACATTTACACGATGGGTTGAGTTGTCTCAGATTGAGAAAACATATGAAGGTCTAATGGACTTATTATTGCGAGATAAGGTTTTGTCATCTGTTAATGATTCTTTTCTTGCATTCCTTCATGAGCGTAAGCCTAAAAACTTAAAAGAAATGGAGGAATACTGTTGTCAGTATGCCACAGCACATCCCCATGCTACAGTTAGCAATTCTAAAGTGAAAGAAGGGTTGCCAGCTGCTTCGGCAACACCATATGGCCCTAATTTCAAAAAAAAATTTCAGGGTGCTCAACAAAATTGGAATAGGGGAAGTAATCAAAATTACACTCAGAAGCGGAGTAATCCAACACATGATGGTTCTTCGTCTATGCAGTGGAGACAAGATGGTAGTTCTCGTAATTTTAGTGGTAATAATTTGAGACACTTTCGCAAAGGCTATCCAAATAATAACTATTCAAATTTTCGAGGTAATCATTCTCGACGTCAAGATTATGACGATGGTGAATTTAGAAACCGGGATTCAAACCGGAATGATGATTACAATAGGCAATATGATAACAATTACAGGGGAAATGATAGTCGAAATAATTACAGGGGAAATGATAATCGAGGTAGACCTAGGTTTAACAAGAAAAGACCTTACCAACAGGCAAACTCTGCACAACAAGAGTTTGATGGAGCCTGTAATACAGTAAATGATAGTGGTAACTCTAGGGCTATCACTGGTTGTGCTTTCGATTTTGGGAGAGCAACTGAATGCCCCCAATGCTTAACATTGTTTGACTCATCAACTGTATCTACGCTAAGTTGTGGTCACCCTCTTCCTGCTCTACTACCTGCTACAGTTGCGCATGATGGGAGAGGATCTCTCATCTTACATAAAGGTCTAATAAATGATAGGCTAGTCTCAGTACTTTTCGATTCGGGATGTACTACCGTCGGGGTTAAGGAGTCTCTGATAGATCCTTGCTGTGCCACTGGAAAAACAATCAAATGTGTTACATTTGGTGGTACTATGGAAAGCTATCCTACTGCTATTATTAGGATTGACACTCCTTTCTTCACAGGAGATGTCCATGCATGCATGTCTTCTTCCTAATCCTATTGCGGATCTTATAATCGGTCGTATTCATGGGGTTAAAGAATGCACCCCGCAACAAATTTCTAGTTGGGAAGAAGAAAACATTCAAACGGTCAATGCAGTGATGACAAGAGCTCAAGCTCTTAATTCCCCAACTTCATCTGATAATAGTAATGAAGTTGATAGCCAAGACGAGCACTTGGTGATTTCCCATGACTCGTTTGTTAAACGTCAAGAAGAGGATCCTTCTTTGAAGAAATACTTCCTTCTTGCAAAGAAAGGGGATCCCAATCAAAATACGAATCACAAATCGTATATTACTATGAAGAATGGTATATTGGTACGAATGGTACAACACTCGGACAAGTCTATGCATTCGCAAATTCTTGTGCCTAAGTGTATGAGAGCCTTAATTCTTCGGCATGCACACGATTCTCAGTGTGCTGGACACATGGGTTTTTCCAGAACTAAAACTAGAGTCCTTGCGTCTTTTTTTTGGCCATTCGTGAATAAAGACATCCGAATTTATTGCCGATCTTGCAAAATTTGTCAAGAGGTCAAGTCTAGGGGTCCGAGACATGCTGCTCCTATTCAGGCTGCAGATATTCCGATTCGGCCGTTTCAGAAAATGGCTATAGACATCATTGGTCCGTTCAAAATTAAGTCAGCCAGAGGACACCAATTTATCCTCACTTGCGTGGACATGTGCACGCGTTGGCCAGAGGCTATTCCTCTGAAGAGCATATCAACTGTCGATATCGCTGATGCTCTTTGGCTCGTATTTTCTCGTCTAGGATTCCCCGGAGAAATACTGTCGGATCACGGCACTCAGTTAATTTCGGACGTTATGTCTCAGGTAATGGCTACGCTAGACATTAAAAGGTCTCTCAGTAGTATTTATCATCCAATGTCCAATGGATTGGTAGAACGTCTTAACAGGACACTAAAGAACTTACTTGGCAAGATAACGGAGGATCATCCTGAAGATTGGGACAGGGTTTTACCTGCAGTCCTCTTTGCCTATAGAGAGGTTCCCAACGAGCATACAGGGTTTTCTCCTTTCGAACTTGTCTTTGGCGCGCAACCGCGCGGGCCGATGTCCTTGTTACACGATTTGATAACTTCCGATAATATTGACGATGATACACAATCGTCATATGAATATGTTATAGCTCTTAGAGAAAAGATTATCGAATCGTGCAGGTTAGCAACTTCATCTTCCGAATTTGCGAAAGAAAAAGCTAGGCGATTTGCTAACAAGAAAAGACGCCTACGTCAACTTTGTCCTGGAGACAAAGCATATGTCTTACTGCCCTCAAGAGAGAATAGACTTCTCATTTCTTGGAAGGGTCCATACACTATAGTCTCGAAAATTTCTGATGTCGACTATATTGTCGATGTGGATGGAAGGCATAAAACCTTCCATATAAATATGCTAACAGAGTTTATTGAACGTCCAGACTATTTACAGCCTATTTTCCAGGCGACGGACGACTCTCCAGTCCAACATGGTCACATCTCATCCCTGTCTGTTATACAGGATGAGGAAACTATTTTTTCTGACGTGAACTTACCTCTTCCTGCGATTCCACTTACTTCAACGGAATCGTGGAGAGACGTTACAATCTCTTCCAACTTGTCTTTTGAGGAACAACGTCAAGTATCCTCTACGTTACAATCATATCAGGATGTCCTTACCGACATTCCTGGACACACAGATGTCATAGAACATGACATCATACTTACTGATCGTAATCCGATCAGAGTAAGACCATACCCAATACCTATTCATTTTCAAGCACAAGTCGAGAAAGAATTGGATGAAATGATTCAACTACAAATAATTGAACCATCCACTTCAGCTTATTCTTCGTCGATAGTTATTGTTCGAAAGAAAGACAATAACATACGTCTTTGCGTTGATTATCGCAAATTAAATCAAGTTACGAAGTTCGATGCTGAACCTATGCCGTTATTAGATGATCTACTTATTAGACTTTCTAAAGCTAAATTCTTTACTAAACTAGACTTGTCGAAAGGTTATTGGCAAGTCCCACTGACGGAACACGCCAAACCTCTCACTGCTTTTTCGACACCTAGGGGTCTGTTTCAATGGAATTTTATGCCTTTCGGGCTTATGAACGCCCCAGCGACTTTCGTACGCATGATGCGACGAATTCTATCAGATCGTGCAGATGTCATTGCATATTTAGACGACATCTGTCTTTTCAGCGATACTTGGGAAGAACACTATGTGGGTCTGAAGGAATTGCTATCTACTCTACGTGAGCATAGATTGACTGCTAAACCCTCTAAAGCTTTTGTTGGGTTTAGTGAAATTTCCTTCCTAGGTCATCGAGTTGGTCATGGTCTGTTGAAGACAGAGGACCAAAACATTTCAAAGATATTAAATATCTCGGTTCCGAAGACAAAAAAGCAAGTGCGTAGTCTCTTGGGATTGATACAATTCTATGGAAGATTCATTGAGAATCTGTCCTCCATTATGGCACCACTTTCAACGTTATTGAAAAAAGGTTCTCCTAATATGGTGCGTTGGTCCCAAGAATGCCAATCTTCATTGGATCAGGTTAAGAATTTGTTCTCATCTCATCCTATCTTAAGACTACCGACGATTGATAAGACTTTTGTCCTTCGTAGTGATGCCTCTTCCACTGGGATTGGAGCGGCACTAATGCAGGAATATTCAGGAACTCTGCATCCTGTAATGTATATTTCTAGGAAGCTAAATGCGGCAGAAAGGAATTACTCGGTTTTGGACCGTGAATTGTTGGCTATGGTTTGGTCCATTCTTAAGCTACAAAGGTTCCTTCTGGGCGCGCATTTCTTTATGGAAACCGACCAAAAAGCTCTTACGGCTATGCAAAGTAAGGATTTGAAGAGCTCGAGATCTACTCGTTATGCTATTGCTCTTCAGCCTTTCCATTTCACGGTGCGAGCTATCCGTGGTTCGGATAATGTGATGGCGGACATATTGTCTAGATGCCCACATGATTCCAGTTAAATCTTGTGTCCTAGTTTTTCCTGATATATTTTCAGACTTAGGTCTGTCCTTAATATCATAATATGTTGTAATACAAATGTATTTGGATGATGTTTAGATAATTTAACAAATTTCATTTTGTCCATCCATCAGTGATATGTTGCTAAAATAGCATTGACATTTGTATATTGCTATGATTATATTATTTAGTAATGTTTGATATATGATTGGTATTGCCAGCAACTTAGGTTTCTTGAATGGTATCCCTTAGTTTGTTTGGCTTAAAGGAAATATTTTCTCCTATGTTGGGAGATGATTTGTACCCTCTTCTATTGTACCTGATATTAGGTTCATTGTTTGCATGAGCACAGAAGTGATACTGGTGCTATCTTGCTCATGAACATATTAAAAAAAAAAAAAAAAAAATTGCATTTTTTTTTTTACAGGGGGGTGGTAGTAATGTTGCTGTCATTTTCGACGGAGTCATCTGTCAAGTTATTTGCTTATGTTTGTATCATAAGTATAATTGTGTCTTTACCTGCGATGTCAGGTTGATTAGGGGTTGTCTTCCCTTGTTTATTCATTCATTGTGTTTGACCTTTAGGGTCAGAGGTTGACAGTTCGGCGTAGGCCTAGGGGAAGGTTTTTTTAAGCGGGAGTGAGATATACTTCCGGGAAGCCGGGAGGTCCTGTTTTTCTGAAGGGACCAAGAGTCCATTGTTTTTCGGGGAGAATCTTCGAAGTAACTGCTATGGCAGTTTTCCCCAGTGAATCTCTGTGCGTCGGGATGACGACAGAATTCCTTGTGATGTTCTGAGGATTCATTTGCCAGGTAATACCGACCTTTATGCATTATTACGCTTTTCGGTGGCAGAACATGTAAAGGATTACCTAGGGTGAACAGCAGCTCACTGATCCGCCATTTCAGAACTTATATATTTGTGCTCGAGGTAGCCATCCAAGACTGTTAGTCTTATTTTGTCCAGAAATCCAGTGACGAAGATATATTGTGGGAGCCGCAGATTGGCGGAATTCATATCTACAATAAGTATTACTGCAGGGTTGATGATAACCTATTTAACAGAAGTACATGGCCGACGTCAGAACGAGGCCTGTGCTTTCGGCTATTATACTACAGCCTGATATGTGCAATTGGCGGGGAGTGCCAAGTTGCACCTATGTGTCCAAGTGACTAAGGCATCTGACGCGTTTAGTCAGAGACGCCCAGGGCGACGCTACGAACTGTCATTATTGAAGAACTTTGCTATTGACCATGCACGTCTATTCTGATGTTTACCTTTTTGAATGCCAAATGTATACCTATCGATGTCAGGTCAGCATGACCTTGTTACACTGACTGTTCCTGTTGATATTATGTGTGTTCCCGTCAATAAATGTCTTGAAACATGCCTGCAGTGTCAAAGCATCCTTGATTACTGCATGTGAGAGTATGGGTTGCAGGATCTACATCTATACGAGCCTAAACACATTCGCGCCTTCATTCGCACCCACACTCAATTCATCATACGCTCGCACTACACATCTAACAACATGTATACTGTCTTGGGCCAGTGATCACATCAACAAGGAAAAAAAGACAGTTACACTCGTCTGCCCAGTGATATTAGTTTTCACTTGTGTCCATCCAGCGTTTGCTATCACTGTTGTCTATTTTAAATTGAAATATGATTCACAAATTCAAGTTTTATCAGCTATTTTCAATGATGTTGTTATCTTTGGTTGCTATAAGGCTGTGATCACAAGCTTTCATTATCGTTTCTTTCTTCATTTATTTCCAAGTGTATTAGTCGGCGTCTGTGGCCTAATGGATATGAATGCAGTTTCATAATCCAGATATACCAGGTTCGAAACCTGCTGCAGGCGGTTTGGTAGCAGATCGCTTTGTGTGAATTTTTAACAATGGTATAAGCGCCGTACCGTTCAGAAAGCAATGGCAAACTACTGAATGAAAAAAATTGCCTAGAAAAATCACAAACAGCCAATAAAAGCTGGGGTTGATTGCCACGTCCTGTAAAGGATAAGCAACTAACTTTATTAGTCACCAGTGAATTGTGTCTTAGCTTCTACTCTTCGTGAGTTCTTTGATGTTCTCCTCTGAGACAGTTCTACCCAGCGGGTTTCATCTCATTGTGTTAAGATTACAGAGTACGCTCAAGATATCAGCACTCAAGTTTTCTAACATGCTGCTCCGCATGCTTCACTCGAAAGGTTTTCATGTATAACCGGGGAGGGAAAATATTATGGTTAAAAAAACACACCGATTATCTAGTAAAACATACAATACATTTACGCTGCTATATGGCAACACCGCCGTCAAATCATTTTAGTGGTGTTCAGTTGATGTTTCAAAAGCTATCTTTAACGAATGTAGCCTAGTAATCCTGAGGTTTACTACGGTACCAGTAGCAGTTCTGGATAGTTACTCTTGCTGGTGATGATGTTGTAGTAGAAATAATTAGAGTCACATGGTTAAATTGAGTGGCTTGTGCTTGAGATGGTGAGCAATGTTTTTTTTTTAATATGAAGAAATACACACACACATACAAACAAACAGTCATGACATACATAATGAGATCAGATTTAGAATGGTCTCCACAACAAAAGTTGAAAATCTGAGAGGAATTGTATCGTCTTACACATGGCATGTATCTTAAAAACGTCAACTCAAAGTCTTGAGTTGCCTAATACGAGGGTGAGTCAAGTGAAAACCGGAAATATGTTATAACAATAAGAATAATCATGCCATTATATTGTAACTTGCCAATATTGTTGTCCTGGATGTCTCGAGTGTCATGCACGCGCCATCGCGGTGATGACGCATGAGGTGACGTCATAATGACGTTTTAAAGATGGCCGCCCCGCTAGTGGAATGCACCAAACAGCAGGCGTTCTGTTATTCAATTTTTGATCAGCGAAGGGGTGAAACCAATAGAAATTAATCGGCGAATGAAGCTCATGAACGGTGATGCATGCATGTCAAGGTCGCAGGTGTATGAATGGTGTACAAAGTTCAAAAACGGCGTGATTTCTGTGACAGATTGTTCACGACCGGGTCAGGCACACAGAGTAGTGACTCCAGGATCGATAGCAACCGTTGAACGACTCGTACAGGGAAACCGCCGATTGACTGTGGATGATATTGCCACACATCTTGACATCAGTCACGGTTCAGCACACCACATCATCTCTGATGTGCTACAGTACCACAAAGTGTCTGCAAGGTGGGTGCCACGGCAGCTTACTCCAGAATTGAAACAACGACGCAGTGATGCTTGTCAAGAACTTTTGCGGCGATTCGAAACAGAAGGTGGTGGTTTCCTATCAAGAATTTTTACTGGTGACGAAACTTGGGTTCACTACCACGAACCTGAAACTAAGCGAGCGAGCAAGGAATGGCGCCATCCCTCCTCGCCGAAACCGAAGAAGTTCCGCACGCAGCCATCTGCAGGGAAGGTAATGCTGACTCTCTTTTGGGATGAACGAGGCGTTATTTTAGAACACTACATGCCAAGGTACAACACTGTCACCAGTGCCACGTATACAGAGCTTCTCAGGAATCATCTTCGACCCGCAATCAAATCCAAACGATGTGGACTTTTAAGTAAAGGTGTCCTTTTGCAACATGACAATGCTCGACCCCATACAGCCCATGCAATGACTGAAACCATCGAGGCCCTGCACTTTCAGTGTCTCCCACATCCACCGTACTCGCCAGACCTAGCCCCAAGTGATTTCCACCTGCTTGGACGACTCAGAGGCATTGGGAGGAAAGACTTTCAGGTCCGATGAAGAGGTACAGCGTCGTTGTTTCAATTCTGGAGTAAGCTGCCGTGGCACCCACCTTGCAGACACTTTGTGGTACTGTAGCACATCAGAGATGATGTGGTGTGCTGAACCGTGACTGATGTCAAGATGTGTGGCAATATCATCCACAGTCAATCGGCGGTTTCCCTGTACGAGTCGTTCAACGGTTGCTATCGATTCTGGAGTCACTACTCTGTGTGCCTGACCCGGTCGTGAACAATCTGTCACAGAAATCACGCCGGTTTTGAACTTTGTACACCATTCATACACCTGCGACCTTGACATGCATGCATCACCGTTCATGAGCTTCATTCGCCGATGAATTTCTATTGGTTTCACCCCTTCGCTGATCAAAAATTGAATAACAGAATGCTGCTGCTATTTGGTGCATTCCACTAGCGGGGCGGCCTTCTTTAAAACGTCATTATGACGTCACCTCATGCGTCATCACCGCGATGGCGCGTGCATGACACTCGAGACATCCAGGACAACAATATTGGCAAGTTACAATATAATGGCATGATTATTCTTATTGTTATAACATATTTCCGGTTTTCACTTGACTCACCCTCGTACAAAATATAAAGCGTCATAAATAGTAGAACCGACAGGCATAGAAACTACAAATAGGCAGAAAAATCGTTGAAAGACATTAGGTAAGTCTTAGAAATCGAAACAAAGCCAGACCCGTATTATCCGGATTATTCAGCGCGTGATTTGTAGAGGCATACGAAGTATTTTTAATAAAGAAATCTGATGAACTGCATAATAGTGCATAAGATGAATGAAAACTGAAATTTCACACGTGATCGTCTGCCAGTCTTCTTTCAAATTTATTGCTTATTTTCCAGGTCTCACGTACATAAAGCAAAATAGGATGTATGAAGCATTGCAACACTCTCTTCGACGATATTTTTTAAAAGTATTTCTAATGCCTTAGAATGTTTTTATTTTGAATTAATATTTTCTTAGGGATGGGAGGGATGATACCACCGTTTTTCAGTTGTTAGGACCTGTAAAGGTCATGAACTAAACTAAAGGTGGAAAACATGAGCATATCTAGACGTACAATTTAACAGACACTCATTGAGCAGAACATACACTCATTTGAATAAATACGGTAACATGGTACTAATGTCCCCATAAGCAGCATATACCGCCGCTACCACTACATCCGGCGTCCAAGTATGACGTCATCAAGTAGTGTACAGTAGCTATACACGTGCAGAAAGTCATAAATTTAACAAAATATTGATTGATTCACTTTGGAATAAAGTCATCGACTTTCCATCCATCATGCAGAAGTATGGAAGCTCATCAGCGCGATTGATTAATAAACTGATCTCTTCGTGAGCAGGAAGCCTGAAGCGAGTGAAAATATTCTCACGTGATAAAGTGTTGTAGAATGGGTTGTTAGATTAATGTGTGCAGGATAACCTGTTTTTTTTTTCTGTTTTGGTTCCACCTAATTAGGTTAAACTGAAAAGTGGGGTGTTTTAGCTGGTGAATGAGGTTTGGGGGGGGGGGGGGGGGGTTAAGTTTGCGTGAGTGTATTGACATTTGGTGTAACACCACTACATGTTTGTGGAATATTGACACAAGTAGGAACATTTTTAATACGATAGTATTCGTGGAATAAGAAGGAACATTCTAGCTTTTACTTTTAACGGTTATGCCGAGAGCATTATGGTCATGTATAAGACAAACATTATGGTTGACTTATCTTTCAATGTGAAATAATATAAATGCGTTCTTCACATTCATTGTACGTTATTGGAATAAATTATATGGAGTCGTCTTCAATGGACTTATTCACTGAAGAATTCTTTGAATTTATATTCAAAACCAGTTCACTTATTTGTGTTACTGTGGTCGATGCAGTTTAACCTTGGTAAACTATGAACACTCTATCATAATTATATTAACTCAAAGAAAACGAAAGACATTATAGTAATTACAGAAGATATGAACTATAGACAATATGAATCAAGAAAAGAACATTTTTATAATAGTAGTACTTATAGAATAGTTAAAACAAAAATGAAACAAAGCTCGACCAACTCATTATCCTCATATTATCACGCAAACTCAACAGGGGGGTTATCGGAAGCCGACCTCAATTTTTCGTGATAATTTCTAGGGTTATATCAATCAATCAATCAATACCCTTTAGCTCCCCAAGGAGCATAGGCCTTCAACAAACACATGCCAAGTCTGATTTATATTCTTTATTTGACTTGTCCATGTTTGTTGAAGTGTTTGTGGTAAAAAGTTTTTTACGGGATGGGGTAACTAGCCCCATGCCCAACCCTCCTTAGTCGCTTTTTACGACATGCATGGTAGGGTACAGTGTTACTATTCTTTGCTCCGCTTTCGGGCCCCGGCAACACAGGGCTATATGCCGTTGCATTATTCATCACCATCATCATTCCCCCTTTCGCTCTCTATGGAGCCGCCACTGCCACTTGGTTTCCCCCTGGCAGGAAGCTTGCACTAAAGCCTTCATATGTGCACTTACAGCGGTCGTTTCTGTAGCAATATGTTTTATATGACGAGGCTGCTAGGCCCCCTTCCCCCATGAATAACCGTATGTTAATCGCTTCCTTACGACATGCATGGAGAAGCATTAATCCTATCGTGTCAAGGTAACCCCAGAGACCCACAAGAACTACACGGGACCGTTGCATTAGTGACAACCATAATTTTTTTTTCTTTGCCGTGAAGAGGGCGAGTGAGAGAGCGGGGAAGGGGAGGGAGATTTTAAAAAGTGAATAAATAGAATAAAGATACTGCTTACGATGAGAAGGAAATATGTGTGTGAAGATTATAAACACTTAAACGAAGCAAGTAGGTGTAAGAGTAACAAAGAATGGTGTATGTGTGGGGAGTAGCTTCATATAAAAGCGTTGAAACTGCTTGTTTTCTTTGCCGGGGTGTGTGGGTGTCACACTGTACACTCCCCGCCGCATATCTTCTTTGGTCAACAGAAACATTAGGCACATTATTCTGTTGTTCTATAGAAGGTGACAACGTATGGTGGTTCTTACAATTACTGTAGAAGGTGACAACGTCTGGTGATTCTGACAATGACTGTAGAAGGTGACAACGTCTGGTGAATCTAACAATGACTGTATGTGGCAACGTCTGGTGATTCTGACAAGGACTATAGAAGGTGACAACGTCTCTTGATTTGGATTATTGTAAATCTCTGCAGCCAAAGTGGAAGACCATGCAGAGAACAGAGGCAATTACTGAATGTGTATGCTCACACACAGATCTAATTATAGAAGACACGCAACCCGTACAATCACGCATACTGGCGTGTTTGTTAATTCCCTGAAGGAAACACGCTCACACCCATTCACTTTTCTCTTCTAGTAATTCCCACACCTCCCTGCTGCGTTCTACATTTTCTGATTCTCACACGCGTACATCGTTCTGCCCATTCTTGGCAATATTCTGGTTTTTTTTTTTCCACACGTTACTCACACGGTTTTCCCGTCTCTCTCTCTCTCTCTCTCTCTCTCTCTCTCTCTCTCTCTCTCTCTCTCTCTCTCTCTCTCTCTCTCTCTCTCTCTCTCTCTCTCTCTCTCTCTCTCTCTCTCTCTCTCTCTCTCATATGCATTTCAAAAATGAAAAAAATAAATTAATTAAAAAAAACTGCAGCCGGCACAAATGCAAGTGCTCGACCCAAGAAGCAATCTAGATAGATTGAGACTGGTCTCCGATAAAAGAATCCCCCGCCCCCCGCTTTTTTCTGTGTCCCATCCCTTTCCTTCCTTCCGCACCAAATCACTTTACAGTAAAAAAAATTACGACAACTGGCCAGGTTGTCCTGCACACACTAATATAACAACCCATTCTACACTTTACCAAGTGAGAATATTTTCACTCGCTTCATGCTTCCTGATCATGAAGAGCTTCCATAATTCTGCACGATGTATGGAAAGTAGATGACTTTATTCAGAATTGAATCAATCAATATTTTGTGATATTTCTGCACGTGTATAGCTACTGTACACTACATGATGACGTCATATTTGGGGGCCAACTTTTGTGGCTATACTGCTTAAGGAGAATGGGGACATTAATAATATCAGATACCTTATTTACTCAAATCACTGTCTTTTGTGTTCTGTTAAAGTGTACATCTACATATGCTAATGTTCGCCATCTTTAGTTTAGGTAAGGGTCGGATTAAGACCTTTAGAGGTCATTACAACTGAGAAATCATGGTACACTCCCATTTTCCAAATTCAAAATAAAAACATACAAAGACACATAGAAGGTCATGCACTTATTGGGAATATGGTGTTAGGCCCATATTTTCTTGACCATACGGCGCACTAGGGGTGGTGTGATCAGCATCACGCAGGCTGCCTTAACCTTTCCAGAAGTCGCTCTAGTACCCAATTCATGAGGCTGGGTCGACCCTGGAGCCGTTTGCGGTCTAAAAAATCCCACCTCAACTGGGGATCGAACTATGGACCACCGAGCTAGGAAGCCAGTGCACTAACCATTGCGCTACCGCGCACAGGCGTACTAAGGGGGGTACGATCCGCCCCGGGTGACAGCCAGGATAGGGGTGCCATCGGACACTATTAAGATAGTATTTACTGTTTAAAATGTACTTGCGCGTGTGTTTATTTATAGGGGCAGGGGGTGTCGAAGGTAGGACCACCCCGGGTGCCAAGTACTTTAGGGACGCCTCTGCTACCGTGGCTCTAATGCTTTTTTGGTAAACCGAAGGGTAATGATGATATGCCATGCTTCTACAAATTCTAGCGAAATAAAAAAGATTATTTTTGTTATCTTTCTTTCCAGGTGAATACAAGAAGTCCTCGTCATCGTAAATGCATCTGGATTGTCGTCCTTGTTCTCGGCACCCTGGTTGTTTTTGCAGGAGTTCTCGGCCTTACTCTGGCTCTTACTAAAAATGACCACCATAAAGACTGACGTCAATAAATCATAGACATTAGCACGATCACAGACATAGTCAAAGTCGTGGGCTAGGTCGAATACCATAGACATAACTGTTAGTGTAAATATCGTACATCAACAGGTTCGAATACCAATATTTTGTCCCAATTTTTTTGTCTAAAGAAGGCTTACAAACATGTTAGCAATAATGACTAATTATTGAATCGTTATTGAATAGAATAATTAATTGTGTTTATCTGTGATTGGTATGCAAATTTATTCTACACTGAGAAATCTGAAATGCAGCGTAAAACATACCAGATTGATTACATTCTAACCTTCAGTACAGGAGACTGTATTCGTGAATCTCGAATTTACACGACAGGAAGTTCATTAAATGTCACCATGAGCGACAGCAAGGTCATTAGACTTGTGTGTTTCAACAAGAAAGACAGTAAGCAAATTAAACATGAATTTCTACATGAGAGATAGCAAGGTCATTAAACTTGAATTTCAACAAGAGAGACAGCAAGGTCGTTAAACTTGAATTTGAACTTCAACGAGAGACAGTATGAGTAAGGTCGTTAAACTTGAATTTCAACAAGGGAGACAGCAAGGTCGTTAAACTTGAATTTCAACAAATGCGACAGAGAGTTTATTAACCATGAATGTCAATTTGAGAGACAGCAAGGTCGTTAAACATGAATTTCAACATGAGAGACAGCAATGTAATTAAGTTTGAATTTCAACAAGGCAGGCAGCAAAGTCATTAAATTGGAATTTCAACATGCGAGAAGCAAGTTTATTAAACTTGAATTTCAACATGGAACAAAACAGATATATTAACATTTAGCTAAAACAGAAGGTTTTCATGAGCTTGTTTAAATTTTTACATGGGAGACAATACATTAATATCGGATTTTAGCAAGGGACATAACAGATCCCTGAATCTAGCAGAGCAAATCTTTTCAAGAAACTTCAGTCACAGCGCCTCATTTCTTTCCTCTCACTGATTTTACTTCTTTCCTCTCACTGATTTTACTTCTTTCATCTTCTTCACTTTCGCTAATTTAATTCTGACACCCCACCATCCCCTCTCCCCACAAACCGTATGGTGCTCCACGCTATGGTACGGTACTCTCAGAAGGACCGCCTGGTACGTCCGTTTGGTTATAGTCAGACTTCCTTTTGTCTGCACCTTATGTAATATAAAACAAATTTATTTGTTGCATGTAAAACTTCAAACAATTCAAAATTATCTTCAGCGTATTTGTAACGAAATGAGGTATCTGAGGAAGGTGGTTGAAGTAACAAGAAGAGACATGGTACGCAACCAGACGATACGTCAAGGCCTTAAATCCTACCCCCTGCAGACCCAAGTAGAACAGTCCCAATTAAGATGGTTTGGCCATGTCTGCAGAATGGGAGAAGATCGGATACCACGACAAGCATGGGAAACAAAGAGCCAAGGATCCAGACCCCGAGGACGACCCAGAGTCCGCTGGGAGGACAACATTAGACAATCTTTGAAGGATCGAGGACTAGAATGGAACCAGGCCAGGAGGAAGACAGCCGATAGGATAGTCTGGCGCTCTCTCTTCCAAACCTCTACACCTCACGGTAGAAGGGGAACGACTAAGTAAGTAAGTATTTGTAACGATTATATATATATATATATATATATATATATATATATATATATATATATATATATATATATATATATATATATATATATATATATATATATATATCTATATATAATCAAGCTGGAGATTAATCAGCTGATAAGTGATCATGCTGGGGATGATGACGCCATTGTGTACACTGATGGGTCTGTAGTGCGTGGTGAGAAATCAGGATGGGGCTTCTCTGCGAGAATAAACGGCAGGGTCGTCGCTGAACAGAGTGGAGCCTACATGACAATAACCTCCAGCATGAGAATGGAGGTAGAGGCAGTTACTGCAGCACTGAGGTGGTTGTCTGAAACTCCATCAACCAGGGCAGTTATATTGTCAGACTCTCAGGCCATGGTTCAGAACGGATAGGTGCGGCTGGAATGGAAAAAATCAATAGAATCCTCAAGTCTTCAAGAACTGGTGTGGATCTACTGTCCTGGTCATGCAGGGGTACGTGGCAATGAAAGAGCTGACAGACTGGCCTCGAGAGCACCCATAGTGGGGACACTGGATTAGGGGGAGATACTAAGGACAATTAATGATCGCCTGCTAGATAATGACACTGCAATGGATGAATCAACAAGGCTGAGACTGTTGAAGTTTAGAATCAAACATGGGACTAGCAGAGATGGACGTGAGAGAGGATGCATCCGTCGTATGTACAACCAACGTACTACAGGTACAATTATCATTCATACTCTTCGTTATTTGCGGAGGGAGACTGAGCACCTATGGGTTTGCCCTGAATACAGTGAGGTCGATTCTGATTAACAATAATAATTTATAATCAACATTGAACTTTGAACTTTTTATGGAGCATGGAACCACCACTACAGCTGGTCCTCTTGCAGGAAACCTGCACCAAGACACCTGCACCAAGCATGCACATGCTCCTGCAGCCAGTCATTGTTATTGGAGAGTTTGCCAGCTCCATGCACAGCCTCTTGTTAGTAGCCTTGTACGACATGCATGACGGTGTAGTAGTCCTACTCTTTATTTGCCTCTTCAGACCCCCCTCCCCCCCCCCCCGAAACCGCACATTTCTCGTATTATCCTCACAATTTATCCACATCACAGTTGTTCCGTATTCCTCTTTTAACAAATAATAGGAAAGACAAATGTAATCTCATAGCTATGCTGTATTGAGTAAAGCGTTAGAGACTTCTCTTTACTAGGTCCAGCTTTATGAGATAGAGGTGACCGGTTCTCTTACCTGCAGCTTTTGCCTTCCCTCACTCGAGAAGTCAGGTACCCATTTACAGCTGGCTAGGCTGGAGCGTGATGCCAGCCGGTTTCGAATCCGTTAACTTTGTGAGAACGCGCTAATCACTCTGCCACCCAACTAAACACATTTTTAGTGCAGATCTGCTTCGTCTTTGTTCGCGCTCATATAACCACATCCATCGCCTTTATAAAGTTGACGGTCTGCCTCTGACATCTCCCATCACCATTCAACCTCACACAAAGGGTCGTCGAAGATCACGCTGTCAATTCGACCTCTCGCGGAGCAGACACGTTCCACCGCCCGCCTGTTAACCCCACATGGACACACGTCCGCCTGTCAAACCCTCATGGACACACGTCCGCCTGTCAAGTCCACATGCCCGCCTGTCAACCCCACATGGACACACGCCCGCCTGTCAACCCCACATGGATGTAATGGGTTTGATGGTATTGTATGATGGTGATATTACTAAGTGTGATGCATGAGGTCAGCTGTGAAGGCTCCTGAGATAAAATGTAGCTGTGAATTGTCAGAAGGCCCTTCTTGCTACCACTACGACCTCACACCTATCTTTTTTTACTAATGAATGTGGCTACGGTACATGTCTAGGGTAATGATATGTAATGTGTTGTGGTAGTTTACATACACACACACAGATATTTACTAAGTCTAATAATATTAATAAAATGTTATAATACTCTGAACTAACTCAAGTTGTGTAAAATTTGGATAGTAATTTTCTTTAAATTTATTTGTTCTGAACCAAGGTTTTATTTTGGCAAGAACATATGAAAGGTTTTGCAATTATAAAAGAAATGCATGAATATGACATAATAAATGCAAGGTGTGTACATATGTATGTTACTATACTAGTTAATATTACTACTGTTTATAGTTGTAATCTATTTGGGAGAACATTTAATGGATGTGCTGTTGGGGTGGCCTCATCACTCCCTGTCTATGGCGACTACACATTGTCCAGTTATTTGATGGGAATTTTTGGGTGTGTTAGCAAATAAGTTGAGTTGGTGAATTCTCAGCAGACCAGACGCTCACGTAGCTTGAATGTGTAGCTCTGGTGCTGAGATCTGGTGGCCCCACCTCTCCGTGCTTGGGGGCAATATCAGAAGTTTGGTGGCCCCACCTCTCCGTGCTTGGGGGCAATATCAGAAGTCTGGTGGCCCCACCTCTCCGTGCTTGGGGGCTATATTAGGCTGCTCTGACAAAATGTTACTGCACGGGTCCACTCTTGTAATATTCAACCACTCATTTGACACCGCATTGGTGCCAACTGAAACTCACAGTTCTGCAATCAAAGTATTAGTCATGTGTCAGAATTCCATCCTCTAACCATTTCTGGACACAACACTACACAACAACAACACCACATAGACGGGTCAGATCTTTCTGACCAAACAACACATCTTACCAAGTTGGTTTCACATAGGATAAGTTCTCCCAGACTACGTATTCTGAAATATGTTCATTAGCTTCCTGCCATAGAATAGGATAGGTGATATGTTCCACTGATCTCAACACTTGATCTGTCCTTCATAATCCTTACTGGAGTTTATGTATTTTATTTGTCTCTAGACCCTGAACTGGGGCGGGGGGTTGTGACGTACGTCTAGTTTGACAAGTGAATTTTCCCTGATATGATGGATGATTTAAAGGGACCTTTAGCTTTTCATAACATTAGAACCCCTGAACATTTGTTGTAACTTTTCGTTTGCCAGAACTCATTCCACCGGGACTCATTTAGTAGGCGGCACGAGATCAAAGAGACGAACTGAGGGATTTTAGGGGAGACTATCGGCGCTATCAAAGACAGTAGTGGTCCCTGATACGAGACGCAGTTGCTTGCCGCTAATTTCGCGTCTCGGTGTCAATCGTAGAAACGAGCGAACGGGGAAACCGAAACGGGCAGCAGCGAACGGAGATACGAAGACCAGGGTGCGGTTTCTTCTCTTGATTTGGCGGTCAGATCCCCAAAAGTTCGTGAGATCAAATAAGCTGTCAAGTTTATCATGTCCCACTCAACTTACATTCCATTTTAGCTAAATAGACCATGAAGACTAGACACGTTATCACTCGCTGGCCAGACCTTTACAGAAGCACTAGCTTTATTGAAATCTTGTTATAGATTTTCCCCTGGATTTTATATATAAATTTGCAGTGTTTTCTATTCTGTGCAAAGCGAGTGATCGTACCTGCGGTCCCAGCTAAATAAAGAAAGAAATAAAGAAATCATCCTATAAACTTCCAGTCATATTGAAGAAACATTTCTTTTAAAATATAATCTTGTGGCGGTCCTTGCGACCTAGCTGTCAGAATTAAATGAAATAAAGCCCACCCAAGAACATTTTAAAGAATAATCATCAAAGTACCCTTACAAACCTGTAAGATAAACTGTAAGGTACTCATCGCCAGTAGCGATATCATATTTACTGTTTACTGTGAGAGAGTACATATTTTCCTGACTGTGAATGAGCCTAGTTTTTTCCTCAATTGGATTTAATAAAACTATCATCACGCATTGAAGGAATTTTACCATAGCGGAGGATTAAAAGAGACCACTTCATTTTCACCCCTGTGCCGAACTGGGTTAGTACCATCCCATAGACTCCTTATATATATATAATAAAAACACGAGAACTCTTAGTCTTCAAGTCTTGCGATAAGTGAGAATATTTGTTACCAACAAACCCTCGCAAACATCTGGGGCGGGACATCGAAGGACTAGACAGTTCATATGTCAAACGATTACTTGCTGTTTTTATATACTTTTTATGGATCGTCTGAGGCTGCATTCGGTAAGTGTGTGAGTATATGAGTGTGGATCCTCACGCGTGTGTATGAATGACAGGAAATTTAATCGTTTTCTTTTTGTAAACCTGTTGTTAACTTTCTTGCCTAGTAATATAATTTTTCTGTATTCCCTGCATTGTTCCTTTAAGGGGGAGTTGCTAATTGGTTAACTCTGTTTAAAAACCCCCTCCTTTCCATTTGCTTAGTAAAGGGAAGAACAGCTGGGAAGAACAGGTTTGGGGGGGTTTTCTATCACCTATACCTAACGTTGTAACCCCTCTTTCAGAGTAATTAACTTCACTGTTAGGTTAACGTACCTATGTTCCTGATATTATCTATCTCTGGACTGGGTTTATCTTTGTCTAATAAGCGGGAAGGGCTTAGTCGATACCAATCTTCTTCACCCCTCCCAAATTTGTTATTTGCATTTGTGTACTTATGATAATTTATGTAATACCTGATATTTGTTAGTGATTGATGTTTAAAGTGAAAAAAAAGCACATAAACTCATTTAGCTCTGTGTTGGATATACCCAAAGCCCAACATTTCCCCTATTCGTTTAATATAGTTTGTATCTACATCGTCTGTGTGTGTGAAAAACACCAAATCGGTGTGCGCGCAGAAGCGTGTCTGGAAAACTGGCAAATAATTGTTTGACCAGGAGAGTGAAAGAGAAGATTGAGAGAGACGAATTGTCGTAAATAAGTCTGTCTTTACTCTCCTCCAGCATGCTGTGAAGCAACTATTTAATATCTACATTTTCTATCACTGAGCTTTCCATCATCATTTTCCACTCTAAACCGGACCACTATTTCTAAGACTCTTTTCTCTCAAAATAAATTTACGACAGGGGTCTAGAGCGAATCCTTACTTGTGGTAAGGGACAGATTATGCTATTGCAGTATCAAATCACTCGAAACCTTAAACAAATATTAAAATGTACAAAGAAATAATTTCAGTCTTACCAGAATTATGAATATAGAACACAGTTAAATGCTAGCAAAACTCAGCTGAGCTGCTGGCTTTAGGATGGCGTCCCTCTAAATATTTCAATAGCTTCTGGGAATTACACCACTTAATAATTCACTGTGTCTACTAGGACAACTTATACTGAATGGCACAAAATGCGCGTCTGAGCGCCGATAATATATTCATCTATGGCCAATCACTGCCTTTTCTTTTTTCAAATTCAAATATCCTACCAAAAAGTCATATCTCAGTCAAGTATGCCTTATTGTCTGTTGGTCCGTCCGTCTCTACTTGCGTTTCACAAAAAAAAAAACCACTTGTTTTTTGAACCAACCCTGCCTTCCCCTACACAATTTTGCCCTTAAAGTTATTTTTAGCCACAATTCACCATCCCACCCCGTCTCTTCATTCCAACTAGATTTTAGCACTTGCGTCTTCAAGGCCACAATTTTTTGAAAATTAGTGACAGGTTTTATTTCAATGCAGACGCTCGCTGATATGAACAACACAGTCTTTTGTCAATATCTTTCTTATTATCTATCCGTCTGTATAAATGAAAGCATATTATTTCACTGCTCAAGATGGGCCATCCGGCCAGCTAGGTTTTATATTCCTAACATTATTATTAAGAAAAGTTACTTTTCAAATATTTTCTAGAATCTTCTGGAATGCGTTCATCACTGCATTCAAATAAACGGACTAAGTTATCGCAAAAGCGTCCAATAAATGACTGTGGCGTATAATATCCAAGGTCCCTTTTGTCGATTTCTTTACTTTATGTCAACTTGGGGAACGTGACTTTTTCCTCCTTTCCCCACCAATTTGCGTCCTTTTAGCCTCGCTAGTTTCAAGCACGCGTTCAGTCATATTTTTTCCTCTGATCTCCGTTCTCATCCCGTTCCGTTTTGCCTTCACGTCTAACAATTTAATTTCCATGGCGGGTGATGACCCGCGGCGTGGGCGATCATGTATTCTAGTAGCTTACGCATTAGTTTTTATCCTTACGTTGTATCATTGGAGATATTTTAACGTTGTATCACGGTTAATTTTGTGACAATGGACACACGCCCGCCTGTCAATCTCATTCTGACACACGCTCTCCTGTCAACCCCATATGGATTCCTGCCCACACGTTTACCCGACCGCTCATTAATTTTCCAAACTATGGCACCTGATCTGATTATTCCTATTTCAACTGTTAAAAAGGACAAAACCCCGAAAGTCAGTAATGAAGAAAAAGATGAAGCGGCTGTTTACATGCATTTCTGTAGCATTGATCTCATAACCATTTTCTAGTTCTGCTCTCGATTGTAATCTTTCATGTTTGTTTTACCTCGTAAAACACCGACTAGATTATTAACCCTCCTCCACAACCCACAATCTTAAAGGACCTAATGACCTTTATTTATTCATTCTGTACACATTTTGACCAATCAAATTTGGAGGTTCATCTGATAGCAATCGTTACTGCCGGCTTGGCTCTCTGAATAATTGAAAACAAAATTTTCCTGCCACATCAACCCTTTCTATTACTCGATTTATTTGTTTCACGTTTGATTGTTTTACTATTTGCTTGTCTGCCTGGCACAACACAGACTACAGTTAACATCTGCCATTCTCTTCATCATAAATTGAAAAAATGTATTGCTTTAATTAACAGGCGGCTAACAATGAATCAAGAAACTTACTTACTTAGTCGTTCCCCTTCTACCGTGAGATGTAGAGGTTTGGAAGAGAGAGCGCCAGACTATCCTATCGGCTGTCTTCCTCCTGGCCCGGTCCTTCAAAGATTGTCTAATGTTGTCCTCTCAGCGGACTCTGGGTCGTCCTGGGGTCTGGATCCTTGGCTCTTTGTTTGCCATGCTTGTCGTGGTAGCCGATCTTCTCACATTCTTGAATCAAGAAACTTTAGAAATAATTGGTAGGAACATGTAAATACATTTTCTTAAATGAGAATCTTGCAACAGTTGTTTTACATTGCTTTCATTATCATCATTCACCTTGACCCCTTAAGGAGCATACACAATGCTTCAGCAATCTGTTCTGGAATGTCTTCTTAAACTGCCTTGTGAGGGTCCCAATGCTAAAGTTTCTATTACACCAGTGGTTCCCAAAATGGGCGGTACTCCCCATAAAAGTGCACCCACAAATGCCAGCTCCAAACCTCAGAAATGAAGTATCTGAGGACGGTGGTTGAAGTAACAAGAAATGACATGGTCCGCAAACAGACAATATTTCATGGTCTTAAAACCTAACCCCTGCAGACTCGAGTGGAACAGTCCCAATTATTATGGTTTGGTCATGTCTGTAGAATGGGAGAACCAAGAGCCAGACCTCCATGACAAGACCCAGAGTCTGTTGGTAGGACAACATTAGACAATCTCTAAAGGACCAAGGACTAGACTGGAACCAGGCCTGGAGGAAGACAGCCGACAGGATAGTATGGCTCTCTCTCCCTCTCTCTCTGGCAAACCTCTACACCCCAGGGCAGAAGAAGGACTAAGTAAATGCTAATGTACTCTCTTAAACTGTTGGTGATCGTTGGTTATACTGGATTACGTAATTCAGTTTTATTTTTAAAATTAATAAGTACACATATATGTAGTTCGATCCCAAGTTGAGGTGGGATTGTTTTTACTGCAAAAGGCTCCGGGGTCTACCCAGCCTAAAAAATTGGGTACCACAGCAACTCTGGGAAGGTTAAGGCGGCCGGCGTGATGCTGACCACATCTTTGTCAAAACAAGTCTGAATTTATTACATCAGACCCTCTCGTACAACTTTTATATTTTCTTTAATTTCTCACATTTCTAACACCCTACAACAATATTAGATTTGATCCCTAAACAAAAAAATATTTGTTCATTCCCAAACAGCAGAAACTTGTTGATAGCTTTACATAGTAGATCTTCTTCTGGAATCTCATGAGTAACAGAAGCACAGGTAGAGCGTGCGCGCGCACGCATGCACCCACCCACCCCCCACCACACACACGCAAGGAGAAGAGATCTGGAGACAGAAAAGAAAATGATGAGAAAGACATAGAAAGAACTTGAGCTGATGACACGTGACAGGAGAACTTGATGACATGTGACAGAACTTGATGACACGTGACAGGAGAACTTGAGCTGATGACACGTGACAGGAGAACTTGAGCTGATGACACGTGACAGGAGAACTTGAGCTGATTACACGTGACAGGAGAACTTGAGCTGATTACACGTGACAGGAGAACTTGGTATGTTTCTTCAAGGCCTATGCTCCGTGGGGAGCAGAAGGGTAAAGTAGAAGTATTTTATTTCTTGGTGGAAACTTCACTATGACACTCTTAATTCTAGCCGCCACCATGATTCATAAACAGGTTTTGGAGTTATTAACACAGTTAGTCAGCACTGCCCATCACTTCATTGATTGCAACAAGTGAGTACCATCTGTGCAACACACCAAAGAAATGAACAGTAATCACAAAGAAATGAACTGTAATCACAGAAAACTTCACAAAATCACTGACTACTGACTCAGTGTGTATTTGAATTTTCTCAAACAATTCGTAAATTCTGCACCATTATTCATATGTTTCATATTGTCATCATTACTATAGCTTGTCCATCACAATATGACCATGTTATGTCAAGGTTGTTTAATATAGTATCAAGCAATGTGCCAGTCTGCACTGTCAGAAGCATGAAGACGGTGAAGGAAGCAGTGGCGTATTAAATGTGTGCAAGAGGGGCAGTCAACCCCATGTGACAGTCAGGAGAGCAGGTGCCATCAAACACTATTTTGATAGAACCCACTGTTAAAAATATACTTATGTGTTTGTTTATGGCATGGGTGGTGGGGGGGGGGGGGGGGAAAGGAGAGAGCGCCAAAGGTAGGATCCACCTGGGTGCCAGAAACAGTATGACTCTGTAAAGAAGTATTCATAACAAGGAAAAAGTAGCACTATTAGCACATATACAAGTGCTACACGTAGAAGAAAGTGGATAATTAATGTAACCCTTGTTCTTTCCAGTGGAAATATAACGTCAACTGTTACGTGCCACCTAACAGCTTAATATGATTATAAATATATATGTTGTTGTTTAACTAGGGCTGCTGAGCTTATAGCTCTTTTGCAGCCAATACCAAGTTGAAGATTCCTTGGTGTTATCTACAAAGTAGATCTAGGCTTTTCCTGTGGCTTGTCTGCCATTCCAAAATGTGTTGAAGTCATGACCTCCAGCTTCTCTAGCTTGGCTTGCATTTAAAGAATCATCACATCTGGTCCCAAGCTAGGAGGAATAATCGCGTGGCATACTGTGCATTCCCCGCCATCCAAGCGGTCATAGATGGCTCCAGATATGCCTCCATGCATGTTCTCATAGGTAAACATTTACATTATTTACACACATGTTCAAATTGAGTTCCTTGTGCATTCATACGTATGTCTATCCACCTTCAAAGAGTGGTGATGGTTTGATACGACATGTTGCCACTGATTTTCCTATATTCATTTATATTTATAAATAACAATAATGCAATATTCCCTATAAGAATGGACTTTTTGGACACCCTGTTACATAAATGTGTATGTGTGCATATGAAAGAAATACATCTCTTTAAGAAAGAGAAACAAATAACAACCCTAGTATACAAAGTGCATTTATAAATATATGTAAACAATATTTATTGATATGGATGCATATTCTGACAATATCTTGTGGTAAGAAGGTTACAGTGAATGTCCTTGTCTTAACAAATGACTAGCAAACAAATTAAAAATTTCCTAGGCAATTGTTCAGAAACAACAAGTACACAGCAAAAATGCAATAAGGTGTAATGAAAGCTGTGAGACAATTGTACAGACACTTGTACTGAAAAAAAGACAATTATACCGACTTGTGATGGAAACAGACTATTGTACAAATACTTGTGACAGAAACACACTATTGTTGACACATATGACAGATACATATTATACAGACACTTGTGACAGATACAGATTATACAGACATTTGTGATGGAAACAGATTAAACTTACACTTGTGATAGAAACAGATAATACAATCATTTCTGATGGAAACAGATTATACAGACATCTGTGATGGAAACAGATTATTGTACAGACTATGGTGATGGAAATGGACTATTGTACAGACACTTGTGATGGAAACAGACTGATGTACAGACACTTGTGATGGAACCAGACTGATGTACGGATACTTGTGCTGAAAACAGCCATCAGTGGATAACATTTATGTACTGTAGAGGCACCCTGTGATGGGAATATACTAATGTGCAGACATGTGTGATGGACAAAAGTTAAATGCAGATACTTGTAATAGAATAGACTAATGTGAATACGCTTGTAATGGACAAAAGACGATTATATAGACACTTGTGATGGAAATAGGCTAATATGCAGTCAACTGCAATGAAATCAAAAATATTAATGTCTAAACATTTGCAATGAACACAGACTGTTGCAATAAAAACAGACAGAATAATGTGCAGCCATAATGAATACAGATACACAGTCAAATAATAAAAACAATGATGGCAGTAACATTAGACATAATTATATGCACCTTACAGCACATCCCTGTCGCACTCCTTTGTTCTGGAATCCCCAAGGTCAAATATGCAGAGGTAGACCAAAACACACAAGAAGAAAATAACTGGAGACAGAAAGGAAAACGATGAGGAAGACACAGAAAGAACTTAAGCTGATGGCACCTGACAGGCAGACTTGGCATGTGACAGGCAGACTTGGCATGTGTTGTTGAAGGCCTATGCTTCTTGGGGGGGAAGCTAAAGGATGTTCCTGATATAGCAGGTAAATGTGCAGACATACTGAAAACAGACAGACACATATTCAGTCTGAATATGTGTGTGCACAATACAAATGTGAAGGAGGTCATGATAAAGGTGAAATTTTTAATTTTTATTTTTAATGTAACACACTGATAAAACTATGAATTAGATTATTTATACTGAAAACAGACAGACTAAAGTACATTCATACCAAAAACAAACTAATGGATGAAAACAGACAGACTAATGTACTGCCATACTGAAAATGGACTAATGTATAGTCAAACTGAAAACTGACAGACATACTGAAAAGCAGACAGACAAATGTATTGCCATACTAAAAACAGACAGACTAATGAATTGCTATACTAAAAACACGTGACACATTCTCCACAAAGGTCAATGTACTTAAACAAATGAGATGGACGTCATGATATGATCAGGATGAAATGTTTTGCTGACCTGAGACACACTGAAAAAAAATGTATTAAGCAGACTTTTTTTAAACCTTCTTGGTGACTTAAACTGATAATACAGAATAAATATTATGTTATATACACTGGTGGAAACTTGGTTAGAATGTATATAATAGACTACAAGTCTGTATCCCTTTATATGAACACCCGAAATCCAAAATACTCTGAAAATAAAGTTTTTTGGGGCTACTTCTGGTGACTTTTGGGCAATTTTCAGACATATCTGACAACTTTGGGCAACTTTTCAAATGTGATTTGGGCGACATCTGGAAACTAAAAAATCTGGTTTCCGAAACACAACTGTCCCAGATGATTTCAGATAAAAGAACACGGACCTATAACACTTTTTTTCTGGGTTTAATTGTTATTCTTTAAGGCAGTGCTTCTAAACCAGCGTATATACACCCCCTGGGGGTGACAGACAATCTCAGATTAGTTGCCTTGTGCGTCATGTCATGCCTGAGGGGGAACCCTGCCTTCTCAGACATGTCATGAAAGGTGACTAATATGAAGTTTTACATAGGGCTGTCAACTTCACCATCTATATATATATAAAATCCCAGCTTTTTCTGTCACTAACGCTAAGGGATGCAACTTTGGTTGAAAGTTAGACATTAATTGTATTGTTTCCCTTATATATACTCACTCGATAAAAAAAAGTGTGCAAATGACGATGTGCACAAAAATATTTATAGAACTGTGGTGATGCACAGTGGTTTAAACAAAAATACTTTTGAATAAGTAAAATTGCTGTTAGGTATTGGTGCTTTTGAATTTGATTCCTGTCTTTTGATGGGCTTTTGCACTAGTAATACTAGTATACAATAAATTGCAACAGAAATCACTGCTGCTTTGATACAGGTTTTCTGTATGCAGCCCAGCTCCAGTGGTGACCCCATGCTCAAAAAAGAGATGAATAAATGAAAATGAATGTAGTAATACAGTAAAAGAAAAATCTGGAATAAAACAAGGAGAACATTGAGTTTCATTGGATTATAATAAAGGAACACCTAATGTATATTCAAGTCATAACAAACATGAAAAAAAGATAGTAGTGTGCATCACACACAAACATTACAAGTTGTACCTAGCTTTTGTCAAGAAATAGCACCATAAAAATGGTTACTTGCGCTTTCAGACACAAGCAGAGCTTGTCATTTGATTTTTTTATTTGTAATCCACATGTCATTTTATAAAGTTTGTTTTGCAATTTTTAAAGTCTGTTTTGCAATGAAAATGATTTTTCTTAAAAATTGTTTTGTTATCCACATGTCCTTTTTTAAAGTCTGTTTTACAATAAAAATGATTTTTCTTAAAAATTGGTATGCAATCAAATCAGCTACCACCATATGCCTTTAACCAATGATCTGTCTACAGGGCTACGGGGATGCAATCCTGATAACAATACACTGTGTTACAAAATTACAAACCTTATTACGAGAATGAAATCTGCTTCTGCCGGTGCCAGCAAAAAAGGTGACAAATTGAAATGAACATAATTCTAGCAAAAGTACTTTTAAACATAATTATCATGTCTGTTTTCTGGTTTAAGAGTATTTGAAGTTTGAAATAAATGCTGTCTTTGTGTAACTTTTATCTCAGCAAGACAATCTCCTTCCTGTAATTCCTTCAATGTAGTGGTGGAAAATGATATTTTAGCAAATGTTAACTTCAAAGAGATCACATTCCTATCTCAATCAGTTCACGAAATAATGTGAATTTTAGAAAGCTAGCTTGAGGGCCTTTGCTGGGAACATGGAAAAAGTACTTTAAATCTTGGGAACACTGCACCAGAAGATGATGTATGTATCATGTCTGTCACATAAGATGATGTAAGTTATCATGTTTGTCACAGAAGATGTATGTTATGAAATTTGTCACATAAGATGTATGTTATCAAATTTGTCACATAAGATGCATGTTATCAAATTTGTCACAGAAGATATATGTATATATGATCTACACACAATAAAATGTTTACAAACATGACATTTTTGATGCAGGTTTGCTGTGTTATATTTTAAGTTTATGGATGGTAGTTATGTGTTAGTTCTAGGACTAAAGGGTGATTGTGAAATCCTCCTGCACACAGCAATCAGGTAAAAGCCAGAGTTAAGTCTGTGGCTCAAATCTCCCCCCCCCCCCCCATGTGAACTACAAGAAATGACTGATATGGTAGTGACAGATGGTAGAATTAATAGCTGCAGTTAAAACAGCAGGTTGGCTCTGTCATATTTGAAGTACACGGACGGTGATTTAGTTGAGTTAGTTTTAAGACTGCAAGGTGATTGAAATGTCACTTCTTATTTTTAAATTTTCATTCCTTCACTCCTGTCCAATTTATATGAAACAAACATCAAGCTAAAGAGAACTGAGTGCCAGTTTATTACAAAAAATGTTTTGTCATATTAACTTTATAGCTCAGTGAGTATTATGGACAAGACTTCATAGCAGGCCACAACTTTAGCTGTCTACCGTAATGTCCATGAGTTGAGGGCTGCTGCATATCATCTTGGTTTTTACTTTGACTGAGATGATTGCACCATTCAGCACCTCAACTAGTTATACTTAAATGTTACGCGTAAAGAACTTGATGATGCGTCAGGCTTAGTAACGAAACAATCTGCGTACCGCTTTCAAGCCTTATGGACACATGTTCGAGTGTGTGGCATTAATATTATAACGCAGAGTTAATTTTGGTATTCGGGAGATACCAGCATTGCGGCTACTTGTGTATTTTATTGAAGGCAAATATATAGCTAATATAAGATGACGTGAGATGCCAAAATATGGAATAATATATTAAGATGAAACTCTGAAAATGAACAGTGAACATTGCTCTTATAAAATGGCTTAAGAATAGTACAGAGATACTGACACTGTGGGAACATTTTAATACGATTGTATTCGTGGAATAAGAAGGAACATTCTAGCCTATAATTTTAACGGTAATGCCGAAAGCAGTAAGGTCACGTATAAGACAAACATGATGGTTGACTTATCTTACAATGTGAAATAATATAAAATGTGTTCCTCACATTCATTGCACGTTATTGGAATAAATTATATGTAGTCGTCTTCAACGGACTTATTCACTGATGAATTCTTTGAAGTTATATTCAAATAGAGTTCACTTATTCATGTTACTGTGGTTGATGCAGTTTAACCTTGGCAAACCATGAACACTCTACCATTATTATATTAACTCAATACAAGTCATCTAATACGAACCCTGTAGTTTGCAGAAGTTAATAGAGACAATATGAATCAATAAAAAAAAATTATTATAATAGTAGTACTAATAGAAAAGTTTTTTAAAAAATGAAAAAAAAAACTCGGCAAACTCAATATCTTCATATTAATACGTGAACTCAACACAGTGTATTAACCACCTTAGATTTTATTTTGTTTCAGGGGGAAAAAAAAACCCTTATTAGTCAAATGGCAGTGATTACTACTAGTTTTGACATTTGCTTCATGTATACCCAATAGATACAAGTGAGGATATGAAAATAACAATTAAAAAAAGACTTGTAGACTCGTCACTCACGCTGTACTGTGAACTAATAGAAAATGATTGATATGGTAGAGACAGATGGTAGAAACAGATGGTAGAATTAATAGCTGCAGTTAAAACAGCAATAAATACATTAAAACCGTGTGCTTGTCATTGCAGCCAATCAAACTTCTTCAGAATGGACATTCTAGTGGTAGGTAACCCAGCAGCTGTGTGGATCTACTTGAAATAACACTGAGCTATCAAAAGATCTACTGTCATAAAATCATGTTTTTTTTTTCGGGTTTCAGAGTATTTTGAACTTGGAATATCTGCAGTGTTTATATAACTTTTATCTCTGCATGACAATCTGATCCTTGCAAGTCCTTCAACGAAGTGGTGGAAAATTATATTTTAGGGAATGCTAACTTCTCTTCAAAGAAGAGTTCCCGTGCCATCTCATGCAGTTCATGAATAATGTGAATGTGAGTAAGCTAGCTCCTACGCCTTCACTGGGAACATGGGGAAAACTTGGGGACACTGCACTTTTAAATGCTGGCAGGAGAAGGCTGAAATTTCTATAGCTTAAAAATTCTCTTTTTTTTCTTGATGACCACTCTAAAAAGCTATATCCTCTCCATCTCTTGAGGTACCTTCCTTGTTTAAGTTCTATCATTCTACTGTTTGTTTGCCTTCAATTACATTTTCCTTCCATGATGGATTTTAACAAGGTGTTATGTCTTTTTACGTGCCCAAAATATTTTACTCCTGTATTATCAAATAAAAAAGTAAATATCTCAGGCAATGAAGAGGCTGACAGATTGGCAAAGGAAGGTGGAAAGCTACTTCAACCTGATACAAGCATAACTTTAGAAGACGCTAAGAGTTTTATCAGAATGAGATACAGAAACAAATTGGATGCAGAGCATCCAGGACACACACAAAATGATATATATTACCAGCTCAGAAGAGAACATGTGATAATCTTCAGACTCTGCATGGGCCACAACAGATTTGAGATATCATCTTTTCAACAAGCTAAAGATAGGAACTACCGATGAATGTAACTGTGGCACCGATAAAATGACTGCTGAACATCTGCTTCAAAGGTGCCAAACTTATGAGCAACAGAGAAAGCACTTGTTCTCTTCATGTCACCTGTACCATTCCTGGAAAAACTATGGAGATACAAATAGCCTCAAGTTGACAACAGCTTTCTTTGGAAATATTCAAGCAGTCGTGTGAGAGTGTACGAAGAAGAAGAAATGAAAAATAAAATCATTAGAGGCATTAAAGATGTGGTTTAACAGAAGAACTTGATTTGGGAAAAAAAAATGAATGAAAATTTCTCAGAGAGGACTGTGTACAATGGAAAATCACTTTAAAAGTTCAGAAAGAGGCAACTCACCTTTACTGCGGATGTTCTGAGAAGAGGAATATTATTAATACATTATGACACAAGGCAACAGTCGTACTTCCTAATAAAATGGTATGGAAGAAAGTCAAGATATTTTATAGAAAACACCAAGGACCAGAGGTGGTCACAAGACATGACTGCCTTAAATCAGTCAATTAGTGGCAATTGTCAAAGATAACTGGTCAGCCTTGGTCACAAAGAGAGAAACCAACAGACATTAGGAATCTCTTGTCCAAACAATAATAACAAAACAACAATTATGAAGTTCAAGGCTGCAGATTAAGAAATTAATGACATCAGCAAATGCTTTTAAGTAAACTGTCATATCAATGGAGAAGATACGCAATGTGACATGACAAAATCAGTGACACATTGCATTATGAAATACTGGTATCACAAGAAAGATCTCTTAATGCCCTTTGTAATGGTAAAACTGAGAAATTCAGGTGAACCATTCAATGCCACATCAACATTTCAGAATGGGTCAGAACTTTTAAACTCATTTTACAAAGAATTAGGATGTTAGGCTCATGTAACCCTACAGCTTTCGACAGCAGCAAAGCTGTACTGCATTAAATATAAAAATGGCAATAGCATTTAAGAAATTTAACATTTTTTGTTGTTGTTTTCTCTAAATCAAAAATTCCAAAATGTTAGATTTATTGTGTTAGTGATATATGCGGATTATACAGGACATTAAATAAGTCTTCTTCCAGAGGTGAGGGAGTGATACATAATGGAGTTTGTGGGTATCTCTGGGGAAACTCTTACAATTTTTGTTTTTAAAAATCATGTTTGCCATACAGGTCAAAGAATCAAAGTTTTCAAATGCAGCCATTTCTCCTATAAAGGGTAGATGTGTTCCTAAACATCACAGCGTTGTGGAATTTCACACACTAAAAATAACTGGGCTTATGGTAAACATAGGGTTAGGGGCCTTATTCTAATAGACTTTGTAGCACTCACAGTTGCTCCTGCTAAACAAATTTCTTTTATTTTCCCAGCGTTGCCTCTGATGGTGCTCAATGTGGATTCCTTTAGGCTTGTATCACATGTTCTCTCAGAACGTTTTAATATTTCAAGCTTCTGCTCCCCTTTTTCATTTATTACTTGGAACCAGAACACTTACTCATGTCTGGGATGATGTATTAAATACTTTTATCAAGAAATGTGCACAAACTCGGGAGAACATGGTGATACACACTTGTTTGAGGGGTGTGAATGTGTTGTGTATTACACCGCAGCTCACTACGTTCAGATGGGTGGCATTTTTTTGCAATCATCTGGTGTTGCTCGGTAGCACAAAGATTAGGCATCTCAAAATAATTGCACATGAGTTAACATGATTTTGCGTTTTGGTGATTTTATTACCCTATTTATCTACCGTGTATGAACAAATTCATGTATTACAAACAATTGTTGGTAACAGAATAGACTGTACCTATGAAGGATGATCACAGAAAACGATAGAAGAGACACAAATAAAGAAACTGTTTGAGCACCCATGCAAGTGCATGAAGAAAAAGTGGCAGATGATTAAACAGCATTTTTATACAAACTCTCTGATATCTGTGTCAACATGTTCATTTTCAAAAGCACAGATGAGGATGATCACAACATGGAAGGTGAGATATTTAAAATAATAAAGAAAAGAAGCTGCAAATGTCACCATAAGAGACAGAATTAGAAGTAGAGAGATTTAGGCAGCAGGTGGAAACAACACCATGCACCAATTTCACATTCATTCATTACTTAGTTCTCCAAGGAGCATAGGGCATCAACTAATTCCCACCTCCTGAGCCATCCACTCCAGGTCCTTCCATGTTTATCCATTTCATTTATGTTTTCAGTTCTAATTTCTATGTGTTTTTCAGCTTCCCTCAACCTCTCTTACCCTGGGGATTTTAGAACAAGGACTGCCTTCTAATACTATCAGCAGTTTCCTTAATGTCTGCCCTATCCATCACCAGCACCTCCATTAAACAGTGACAGAAAATTAAATGGTACATACACTATCTCAGAATTCAATCAAAGCCACTATCACAACCTTTAGTAACTCACTAACAGAAGATTTGGATGCAGGGCAGGGGAACACTCAAGAGGAAGGTGGAAAGATAATGTTAAAAAAACTCTCCAAAAAAATAGTATGACATCAGTCAAAATAACATCTTGTGCAAGAACAAAAAACTCCACCTATGCCGGTCCCAAGGTCGGGTGAAAAAGGAGGAGGGCGGCCTGCATGGAGGCCGTAAGGAGGCAGCCCCTCCACCATGCAAAGGCACAACAGGCCAATCACCTGTTTGCTTTAAACTATGATTACGAGCAATATAAGAGAGAAAACCGGACTGATTCTAAAGGCGACGAACTGGAACGGACTACGACTTATGGAACTTGGAACACAAGAAGTATAAATGGGAAAGAAGAGGAGCTGATGGAAGAGATGAGGAAAGCAAAATTAGAAATCCTGGCTATTACCGAAACAAAGAAAAAGGGTCAAGGAGTCATGGATCTCGATGGCACCACGCTGTTATACAGTGGTGTACCCACATCTGAAAGAGCTAAAGGGGGCGTGGGTTGCATTGTGGCCAAAAACCAGAAAGATAGTATCAAGGGATGGAACTTTGTCTCGGAGCATATTATGGTTGTAAAACTAAAAGAAGGAGAAACCATAGTCAACCTGGTCATAGTGTATGGGCCAAATGAGGATGAGAGAGCAGAGGTCAAGGAGGAATTCTTCGAGTTGCTTCAAAGGACAGTGGATGACTGCCTAGATGAAGTTATCATGCTCGGAGATTTTAATGCCAGAGTTGGAAATGACCATGCTAGATGGGGTGGAGTTATCGGAAGATATGGAGAAGATACTCTCAATGACAATGGAAAGCGACTCCTTAGATTCTGCAGTGAGCAGAATCTGATCATCACAAACACAAAGTTCCCCCATAAGCGCATACATGCATACACTAGATGTGAACCAACCAAGAATGAGAAGTCAGTGATCGACTATGCCATTGTTAGGAGAAGCTCATTCAAATATGTCCGGGATGCTAGAGTCTGGAGGGGGCCAGAGATTGGAAGTGATCACTACCTGCTAACAATCAAAAGAACAACTGAAAGAGTTGCTCAGCCTAGGAACTGCCCAACATCACGCAAGAAACCAAGTAAACGAGCGGGAGAAATGAGCATTAGGACCTACAAGCTGAAAGAGCCAGAAATTAAGACCAGATATCAGGGGCTTATTGCTGCAGCGGTGAGCAACACAGAAGAACGACCTGATGACTTGGAAACCCTCTGGAATAAATTCAAGGATATCATAAAGACAGCTGCAGCAGAAGCATGCGGTGAAGTCCGACTTTTGGAACAAGAGAAAGAGGACACCTTGGTGGACAGAGGAAGTCAAAGAGAAAATAAGAGAAGAAAATGGCATGGAAACAATACTTAGGAGCTAAAAACACAACAGGACAGATGGAAAAATATAGAGAATATGTGACACTCAGAACAGAAGCAAAGAACAAAGTGCTAGCAGCAAAACAGAAGTCCTGGGAAGAATTTGGAGAAAAGCTAGAAAAAGATGCACAAGAAAACCAGAAATTGTTCTATAAGACCCTAAAGAACATGAGAAAGGAAAAACAATGCCCTCTCAAATTTATAAAGGACAAGCAAGGCAAATTGCTTACTGCCCCGAAGGAAGTAATAGAAAGATGGAAAGAATATTTCTCAGAACTCCTGGATGGTGAGCATGGTGAAGCATCAGAAATGATAACCACTAGCACAGAAGAGAAAACCAATGATGGTGAAGATGACATAAAGATGGAAGAACTGAAGGCAGCACTGGAGAAAATCAAGATGGGCAAAGCAGCAGGGCATGATGGTATAACACCAGAAATGGTTAAGCACATGGGAGCATCAGGCGACCTATTACTTTTAAGGGTTCTACAGGCAGTGTGGTACAACAAGACCATACCAAAGGATTGGGAGATTGCCATCATAACACCAATTTTCAAAAAGGGTGACAATCGACAGTGTGGAAACCATAGAGGCATATCCCTTCTCAGTATCCCTGATAAAATCTACTCTAGAATCCTAGAGCAGACTCCAACGCCTAGCTGAGCCACAACTGGATGAGGTCCAGTGTGGATTCCGAGCGAACCGAAGTACTCAAGACCTAATCTTCACACTCAGACAGCTGAGTGAAAAGGCCCTTGAGTATAAGAGTGAGGTCCATCTTTGTTTCATAGATCTGGAAAAGGCGTTTGACAGGGTCCCCTGGAGCAAACTTTGGGACTGTTTGGCAAGGAAGAACATTCCAGCACCTCTGATTCATGCTATACAGAGCTTCTACAAGTCTTGCAGAAATTATGTGAGGACTGCAAACCATAAGTCAGAAGAGTTCAGGACCACCACTGGTGTAAGACAAGGTGATATCCTGTCACCTTACCTTTTCATACTCCTCATGGACGATGTCATTAAGGCATGTAAGGAGAGAACAAGAAAGTATTCAGTGGGGTACTGGAAGATGAGACAGGTCTGTATTTCGGAGCTGGCATTTTCTGATGATGTTGCTCTGATTGCTAAATCAGAGGCACATCTCCAATTCAACCTGCAAGTCTGGAAGGAAGAGCTGGAGAAGAGAGGGATGGTCATAAGCAGCTCTAAAACAAAATCCATGGTGATATCACGAGAAGAAAGAAGACATCAGATTAAGCTGGGAGAACAGGTCCTGGAGCAGGTCGACCACTTTAAATACCTCGGAGCTATTATAGACCGAAAGGGAGGCATCAAAGAAGAGTTGGCCACTCAAAAAGCAGCAGCTGGGAGACTTTTTCAGGCCATAAATCGAGGATTCCTCAGCAAGAGAGAGGTTGGTAAGAAAACGAAGATGGCTGTATACCACTCCACCTATGTCCCAGTCTTGACATATGGATGCGAATCATGGGCAATGACTACAACCCACAAAAGCCAGATCCAAACCTCAGAAATGAGGTATCAGAGGAAGGTGGTTGAAGTAACAAGAAGAGACATGGTACGCAACCAGACGATACGTCAAGGCCTTAAATCCCACCCCCTGCAGACCCAAGTAGAACAGTCCCAACTAAGATGGTTTGGCCATGTCTGCAGAATGGGAGAAGACCGGCTACCACGACAAGCATGGGAAACAAAGAGCCAAGGATCCAGACCCCCAGGACGACCCAGAGTCCGCTGGGAGGACAACATTAGACAATCTTTGAAGGACCGAGGACTAGAATGGAACCAGGCCAGGAGGAAGACAGCCGATAGGATAGTCTGGCGCTCTCTCTTCCAAACCTCTACACCTCACGGTAGAAGGGGAACGACTAAGTAAGTAAGTAAGCAAGAACAAAAACTGCTTTTTCACACATAAGGACATAAAAATGAATGCTTACAATCCAACATACTGACAATGCAATTATTAAAGCAATAGCTGAGTAAGAACACAGAGGGGCCATCGTCATCAACTATTAGATTTCAGAGCATTTGATTAAGTACTTGGGGGGCTGTTCACAAATTATGTAACGCAATTTTTGACATTTTCAGCCCCCTCCCCCTTCACGTGCGTAACAAAACCCCACAACATTTCAGAACTCCTCCCACCAAAGCGTAACATCTTGGCGTGCAACCCCCTTTTGTGTTACACAATTTGTGAACGGCCCCTTACACTAAAAACTATGAGAAGAAAAACCAGAATTATGGAATGACTAATATTATATGAAATGTATAATATAACCTGGGATACACTAGATTGGCATCAGAATTATTCAAAATGATGACTTACACATGATTTTGGTAACAACCAAGAGGGGTCGTCTTCATCAACCGTTAGGTTTCAGAACATTTGATTAACAATTTACATAAAATATGAGAAATAATAAAGACAAAACCAAAAATATGGAATGACTAATATTATATGCAGTATACTGACACCTGCAATACACAAAATGACCTACGATACACTATTGACTGCTGTTTGAATACTTCAAATAATGACTTAGATATACATGGTTAATGTATGAGATCATTAATAGCTTACAGTAATGACTAACTGTGCATATTTTGAGAATGATGTCAGCCATTTTTTATGACACAACAAAAACTACTTCAACATATACAACTATGTCACATCATGGCTTTTAAGGTGGACCTATACAGGTCACTGAGCACATTTTAAGACAAACAAGCAAAAACCAGGTTCCAATAAAAAAAACTGAAACAGGTGCAGTTATGTATCTCATCTAGAATAGGTAAGCCATGGATAAAATAAAGACTATTTTGAGCTTCTTTAAAATCGCTCTAGTGTAAGTCAGAATCTATGAAATATTAACAAATAAAAATATGTTGAAAGTTAAGCTTTGATTAAAAACAAAACCTCTAAACATAAACTAGAAATGTTCTCAGAATACCAAATAAAAAAACAGTCACCAAAGAAACAAAATCTATCAGTAGGAAATAAGTTCAAGGAATTAAAAAATAACCTTCAACATGATTTTGTTTTTTGATCTGGCTAAACTTTCTTGTTTTGTACATGCAAAAACATAAAACAACTTCAGCTATTTTATGCCATCTCTCAAACACCAAAAGACAAATAAGCATTCTTCTAATTGGGCTGGTGATGACTGCCTTTAAAGTTTAAGTCTAAAAGTTCTGCTTGTTGCTTCAGGTCACAGGGAACATGCCAGGTTGGCCCATGCTGGTTCTACTTTGACTTGCCTTGAGCAGCAAGCTTAGCTTGGGAAGCTTCAACCACTTCATCAGAAGCAAGGTAGTATCGCTTGATAGCATTGAGGTTCTCATCAAGTTCATAGGCTAATGGAATAGCTGTAGGGAAGTGAATTATAAAAATAAGTTCTTATTTTTGTGTGTGGAAATACTGCATGATAGGGTTGTATAAAAGGAAGGATCCTGATGATATAAATATTTTTCACGACCCTTTTTACTCGTTAGGGAGCAAGAGGCCAAATCTGCAGTTGGGTTCCGTTCAATAAGATTGTACTAGTGGTTTATGCAGCAATTTGTTTATATATCAAAATATAAAGCAACAGCTCATACATTTTCTAGTTATTTGATTGGACAAAAGAAATGTCAATCAAAATTTAGCATTGCACTATTAAAGAGGTATAGGTAGTCCCATAGCAGATAATGCCGTAAGGGAGTGAAGTGTTGGAGGCTTCACTGTACCAAGTCCTGTTTTATGAGGTGGGGGGACCAGTACCCTTCATCGCAGCCTTAGTCATTCCATAATTCTGGTGCAGAGTCAGGTATTCATTTACAACTGGGTAGACTGGAGTGTCACACCATCTTGTTTCGAACCTAGTACTTTTGCCATGAGAAGGAACAGCCGTTATGTACATGTATTATTTAATTGTGCACAATTTCTTGTAAAATGCAGATCTTCATTTGAGCTGTTCAGATGTGTGCCACCATTTTTATAGTTTAACGATACATAATATATTTTATCAGCATCCCAAGTAGTTCTCTGAGGAGACACAGAAAGAACTGAATTCCTGGTCCCCTCAAGCATGTTGCTCAAGGCTATTAATTTAGCTCAAAGAGAAAATTAACATGGTTTATCCATGTGGCTTGCCATTTTGTCTTGTAAAACAAATTGGTACAGAAACCACTGATGACATGGACTTTGATGAAGGCTTCTTACAATAAGGAGGTCAACTTCAGTGGTGGCTCAGTACTCCATAAGAAGCACCAAAAAAAAAAATGAATATATGTATATATATACCTTGTATCAACACCCAACATATCTGGTTGCCAGGTTGGCTCTCATGATCCAAATGTTAGAGACAAGGATTATACTGCTTTATTACAGTGGCAACTCCGCCTAGGCCGGTCCCAAGCCCGGCTGAAAAAGGAGGAGGGCGGCCTGCATGGAGGCAGCCCCTCCACCATGCAAAGGCACAACAGGCCAATCACCTGTTTGCTTTACAACATGATTACGCAAACTACAAGAGAGAAAACCGGACTGATTCTAAAGGCGGCGAACTGGAACGGACTACGACTTATGGAACTTGGAACACAAGAAGTATAAATGGGAAAGAAGAGGAGCTGGTATTCCACGTCTTACCGCAGTTCCCCTCCACTTCCTGGAAGAGATGAGGAAAGCAAAATTAGAAATCCTGGCTATAACGGAAACAAAGAAAAAGGGACAAGGAGTCATGGATCTCGATGGCAACACGCTACTCTACAGTGGTGTACCCACATCTGAAAGAGCTAAAGGGGGCGTGGGTTGCATTGTGGCCAAAAACCAAAAAGATAGTATCAAGGGATGGAACTTTGTCTCGGAGCGCATTATGGTTGTAAAACTAAAAGAAGGAGAATCCATAGTCAAACTGGTCATAGTGTATGGGCCAAATGAGGATGAGAGAGCAGAGGTCAAGGAGGAATTCTTCGAGCTGCTTCAAAGGACAGTGGATGACTGCCTAGATGACATTATCATGCTCCGAGATTTCAATGCCAGAGTTGGAAATGACCATGCTAGATGGGGTGGAGTTATCGGAAGATATGGAGAAGACAATGGAAAGCGACTCCTTAGATTCTTAAGTGAGCAGAATCTGATCATTACAAACACAAAGTTCCCCTATAAGCGCATACATGCATACACTAGATGTGAACCAACAAAGAATGAGAAGTCAGTGATCGACTATGCCATTGTTAGGAGAAGCTCATTCAAATATGTCAGGGATGCTAGAGTCTGGAGGGGGCCAGAGATTGGAAGTGATCACTACCTGCTAACAATCAAAAGAACAACTGAAAGAGTTGCTCAGCCTAGGAACTGCCCAACATCACGCAAGAAACCAAGTAAACAAACAGGAGAAATGAGCATTAAGACCTACAAGCTGAGAGAGCCAGAAATTAAGACCAGATATCAGGGGCTTATTGTTACAGAGATGAGAAACACAGAAGAACAACCTGATGACTTGGAAACCCTCTGGCTTAAATTCAAGGACATCATAAAGACAGCTGCTGCAGAAGCATGAGGTGAAGTCCGACTTGGGAACAAGAGAAAGAGGACACTTTGGTGGACAGAGGAAGTCAAAGAGAAAATAAGAGAAGAAAATGGCATGGAAACAATACTTAGGAGCTAAAAACACAACAGGACAGATGGAAAAACATAGAGAATATGTGACACTCAGAACAGAAGCAAAGAACAAAGTGCTAGCAGCAAAACAGAAGTCCTGGGAAGAATTTGGAGAAAAGCTAGAAAAAGATGCGCAAGAAAACCAGAAATTGTTCTATAAGACCTTAAAGAACATGAAGAAGGAAAAACAATGCTCTCTCTCAAATTTATAAAGAACAAGCAAGGCAAATTGCTTACTGCCCCGAAGGAAGTAATGGAAAGATGGAAAGAATATTTCTCAGAACTCCTTGATGGTGAGCAAGGTCAAGCATCAGAAATGATAACCACTAGCACAGAAGAGGAAACCAATGGTGATGAAGATGACATAAAGATGGAAGAACTGAAGGCAGCACTGGAGAAAATCAAGATGGGCAAAGCAGCAGGGCATGATGGTATAACACCAGAAATGGTTAAGTACATGGAAGCATCAGGCGACCTATTACTCTTAAGGGTCCTACAGGCAGCGTGGTGCAACAAGACCATACCAAAGGATTGGGAGATTGCCATCATAACACCAATTTTCAAAAAGGGTGACAATCGACAATGTGGAAACCATAGAGGCATATCCCTTCTCAGTGTCCCTGGTAAAATCTACTCTAGAATCCTAGAGCAGAGACTCCGACGCCTAGCTGAGCCACAATTGGATGAAGTCCAGCGCGGATTCCGAGCAAACCGAAGTACTCAAGACCTAATCTTCACACTCAGACAGCTGAGTGAAAAGGTCCTTGAGTATAAGAGTGAGATCCATCTTTGTTTCATAGATCTGGAATAAGCGTTTGACAGGGTTCACTGGAGCAAACTTTGGGACTGTTTGGCAAGGAAGAACATTCCAGCACCTCTGATTCATGCTATACAGAGCTTCTACAAGTCTTGTAGAAATTATGTGAGGACAGCAAACCATAAGTCAGAAGAGTTCAGGACCACCACTGGTGTATGACAAGGTGATATCCTGTCACCTTATCTTATCTTATCTCATGGACGATGTTATCAAGGCATGTAAGGAGAGAACAAGAAAGTATTCAGTGGGGTACTGGAAGATGAGACAGGTCTGTATTTCAGAGCTGGCATTTGCTGATGATGTTGCGCTGATTGCTAAATCAGAGGGACATCTCCAAGAGAGAGGTTGGTAAGAAAACGAAGATGGCTGTATACCGCGCCACCTATGTCCCAGTCTTGACAAATGGATGCGAGTCATGGGCATGTGAGTCACCAGCACACTCCTATATGGCAGCGAGACCTGGACGACCTATGCTAAGCAAGAAAGAAGGCTCAATACCTTCCATTTGCGGTGTCTACGCCGCATCCTCGGCATCTCGTGGAAAGATAAAGTGACAAATGTCGAGGTGTTGTCACGTGCTGGCCTTCAAAGTATGTATACGCTTCTTAGACAGCGCAGACTTCGCTGGCTTGGCCATGTTCGCCGCATGGAAGATGGTCGCATCCCAAAAGATATCTTCTACGGACAATTAGCAGATGGCAAGAGAACAGTTGGGCGACCACAGCTGAGGTTCAAAGATGTGTGCAAGAGAGATATGAGGGCACTGGACATGGATCCAGCAACATGGGAGGATGAAGCTGCCGATCACACTAAGTGGCGATGCTATTTACGGCGCCACCTCAGATTGGGCGAAGAGAGGCTTACACAAGAAGCAGGGGAGCCGCGCTAGCGTAGTGGTTACAACACCGCTCTGGCGACCGGGTGATACAGGATCAAACCCGGGCGACGGCATTTGAGGATTTTTCGTCGACCGGGATTTGGACTGGATTAACTCGAGACCTGGCGAGGACATTTGAAGGAGTGTCGTCGACCAGGGACTGGCGGCTCCTGAGCCGACCCAGCTGCAATGGGTACCTCCGAAATCGGCAAGTATTTGCCTGAATGGCGAGGGACACCTGTCTCTGTACAAGAAATAAAGGGATACTCACGTAAAATCAATGTCAGGTTAGACATAAAAAAAAAAAAAAAATAATAACCTGAGATTTCGCCTCGAGTATTAGCGGGCGTACGCAAAAAAAAAAAAAAAAAAAAAAAAAAAAAGCAGAGGTGAGGAGAAAACGTCGAAAGGAGCACCAGGAAAATAAGCAGCTGAGGGCTGTCACCTCAGGGGCGCATTCCCATAGTCAGTTATGACTGAAGGGGCTATTAATGATTAATTAATTAATCATGGGCAATGACTACAACCCACAAAAGCCAGATCCAAACCTCAGAAATGAAGTATCTGAGGAAGGTGGTTGAAGTAACAAGAGACATGGTCCGCAACCAGATGATACGTCAATGCCTAAAATCCCACCCCCTGCAGACCCAAGTAGAACAGTCCCAACTAAGATGGTTTGGCCATGTCTGCAGAATGGGAGAAGATCAGCTACCACGACAAGCATGGGAAACAAAGAGCCAAGGATCCAGACCCCCAGGACGACCCAGAGTCCACTGGTAGGACAAAATTAGACGATCTTTGAAGGACCGAGAACTAGAATGGAACCAGGCCAGGAGGAAGACAGCCGATAGGATAGTCTGGCGCTCTCTCTTCCAAACCTCTACACCTCACGGTAGAAGGGGAACGACTAAGTAAGTATTACAGTGGCAACCACAATTTTAAACCTGACTATTGCCTAAGACTTGAATTGTCATGCCCTTGTAGATACATACACTGATCCTTCTGTCAGGTCAGCTATTGACCACACAGTGCAAGGAAACTATTCTCACTTTCACCAGCAGGTCGGTTTTGTTCATATTTATGAGTATAAATCATTTAAAGTATTAACCATCATCATTTCTTTTTTAGCTCCTTATGAAGCATGAGCCATCACTGCATGTGACCCTCTTACAAGACGTCTGCACCAAAGTATTCATATACCTCTGCAATACTGGCTTCTATATCAATGTATTTTACATTATGAGGTTGCACAACCTCCAATTAGTTACAACATGCCTCAGGAAGTGGTAACCCTCTTATTTTGTCTCCTTATAGACACCTCCCCAGTATTACACAGGGAAAAGTATAAATACTTGAGAGTAAATCTTCAGTTCACAGAACCAATCAACAAAGACACCAAACAAGTAAATCAATTAACCAGTCAATTATCCAGTGTTTGTGGCTCCACATGTCAATGACAATACACTTCCATTCCCCTCATCTCTCTCATCTACCCTTCAACTGTTTCAGTAATGCTTTTCCTAGCTTTCTTGAGCTTTGTTCTCAGCCACCTTTCCAGAAGTTCCATATCATTGCCTAGTAAGTTATACTAGGAACCATTCTCCGTTATGCTCTAATTATCTCCCATTTTCTTTCTTTTCTGTTGATCAGTGGATTCTTGTTTCATTCAGTTTCAAAGATTCTAATTTTTCTCTCCTGACAACAGATGTTCAGGATCCTTACTGTTATGTTTATGATATCTGTTTTGTGGTATTTTTTGTTTTCTATGCTTACCCAGCTGTAAATGGGTATTTGATTCTGATCTTGTGTTAGGGAAGACAAAGACAGTGAGGAAGGGAACTGGTCACTCTACCTCATAAAAAAAGTATCGTGAAGTCTCTAACATTTCACTCCCCTACAGCAGTATCTGCTATGGGACGACCTTGACCTTACATTTTATATTTTACATTCCATACATCAGACCCCATAAACAACCATCTGCATTAACAATCCAATATTTTCCTGAAGGTATCAAAATGTCCTTATGGTTCTCAGTTCCAATGCTCAATGTATGTTTCCTATAATGGTCTTTACATTCAGATGTGTCTCTGCTGGGGTCTATGACACTGTCAAAGTATGAGAAATGAATTCACCACATCTAGTGGAGCTTCTCTTAATAAAATGGCATTGTTACTTATGCTAATAATTTGTATCAATTTAGTTTTTGCTGCATTAATGAGTACGCCAAAAGTTTGTATGTTTTATAGATACACGCACCAAATGGCAAATGTTTGTGAGCTCATCAATAAGAGAACATACGCTAGTGCACAACTGTGAAAGCTGTGTATAGATATTTTTTTCCCTATGATGCATTATATGTAGTATCCATCATCATCATCACTGTCTCCCTTTTTTGTTTCCATGAAAGATGGCAGAAAGAAAGGGCAGAATGTCAGATGGTCAGTGTCCAATTCTCAACCCTTTGAAAATAAAGTTTGTGCCAAATTCTCAACCCTTTGAAAATTAAGTATGTGCCCAATTCTCTAACCCTTTGAAAATAAAGTTTGTGCCCAATCCTCAACCCTTTGAAAATAAAGTATGTGGCTAATTCTCAACCCTTTGAAATTAAAGTTTGTGCCCAATTCTCTAACCCTTTGAAATTAAAGTGTGTGCCCAATTCTCAACCCTTTGAAATTAAAGTTTGTGCCCAATTCTCAACCCTTTGAAATTAAAGTTTGTGCCCAATTCTCAACCCTTTGAAAGTAAAGTTTGTGCCCAATTCTCAACCCTTTGAAATTAAAGTTTGTGCCCAATTCTCAACCCTCTGAAATTAAAGTTTGTGCCCAATTCTCAACCCTTTGAAAATAAAGTTTGTGCCTTATTCTCAACCCTTTGAAAATAAAGTTTGTGCCCAATTCTCAACCCTTTAAAAATAAAGTTTGTTCGTTCGTTCATTTGTTTCCTATGCCACCAATGCTGACAGCCCCTTTGAGAAAACCTATCAGGGCACATGCTCTTGCAGTGGTGATTTCTGAAGAATTCAGCTTTAAGTGACAAGGATGCCAAGTGAATGCACAGCATCATGTTAATCACCTCTCACAACATGCTTGAGAGGGCAGTAATCCTATTCTTTGTCTCCTCAGAGACTCCAAGGATCTATACATGACAGGCAGTATCTATAATTACTTATAAAACCGATCTGCTACCTTTCAGACATAGTTTTCTCTCACCTGTTGGCACCTCTAAACTGACAATATCTGCATTTGATATCTTGTCTAGATGTTTGACAATGCCTCTCAGACTGTTCCCATGGCCCACAATCAGCACTCTTTTCCCATGCTGTGAATGAAGAGATTTCAGGCAATGGAAACTGGAGGACACATATTTGTGCCTAGTCTGACCTATGTTATATCTCAAATCTAGACCAATTTTTCTGTTCTTCATTATCTTTGTATTATTAAAGAAGTTTCTGGAATCCCTAGGCTAACACAAGTAGAGGTCTGGAATCCCTAGGCTAACACAAGTAGAGGTCTGGAATCCCTAGGCTAACACAAGTAGAGGTCTGGAATCCCTAGGCTAACACAAGTAGAGGTCTGGAATCCGTAGGCTAACACAAGTAGAGGTCTGGAATCCCTAGGCTAACACAAGTAGAATAAACTGAAAAACACATGGAGAAGAGAACTGGAGACAGAAATGAAAAGGAAGATATCAAAAGTAACAACACATCATCATCATTCTCCTTTTGTGTTTCGTGCCTTATGGAACATGAAACCACCATCGCAACAGGTTCCTTTGCAGGAAACTTACATGAAAGCATTTATTTGCTCTTGAAGTGGCAGCATCTGTAGCAATTTGTTTTTGGGAGATGAAAACTGCTATCCCCATGCACAATCTCATATTGGTTGCCTCTTATGACATGCCAAGGAAGCGTAGCCCTATTGATTCTTAGCTTTCCTCGGAGACCTCAATGAACTACCAGAGACCTCAAGGAACTATCAGAGACCTCAATGAACTACCAGAGACCTCAATGAACTACACTGGACAACAACACAAAAGGTTTATGATTTACCTACAGCATCCCAATACTGGACCAAAGAAAGAAACGTGAGAGAAATACAAATAATAAGATGATCCATGACAGAAAGAAATATGCAACAGCAACATTAACAAATGAAAACACCACTAACCTTCATAGCAGGTATAATATGGTCATGCCATAAAGGCAACACTCGTTCTATTGTATCTTTCAGACTTTCACTGGACGGAATAATTCCCGGATCCTCACGCTGAAATAAATGTATCAATGAACTAAAATGAAGCTTAACCTGGCATCACAACACTTTGTTAATAAATGTTCCAAGAATCAGGTATATTCTTGCACTCACTATTTTTCCATGGCTATTATTAATATTTTATATTCATCACAAGTGTCCGATTGACAGAGCGGTTAGAGCGGTGGTCTCTCGCAGCAAAGTTGCCAGGTTTGAATCATGGTACCAACACGCTCCAGTCTTCCTAGCTGTAAATGGGTACCTGAATTTGAGTTAGGGAACTGGTCACCCCACCTCTCGATGCTGGACTGAGTATGGTGAAGTCTCCAACACTTCCACTCCTCTATGGCAGTATCTAGAACATATCTAGAACATATCTAGAAACTACTGCTGCAAGAGCATATCTATACAAACAAATTTGGTGCAGGCATCCTGTAGGGAGACCAAACTGCAGTGATGCTCCCATGAGGAGCAAAAAAGGGAAATCGTGATGACAATATGTTCATCATTACAAGGCAGTGCTTGTTTCAGAATCCACAGGGCAACAGAAATACAGGGAGACTTAAAAAAAAAAAACACATAGAGAAGGGAATAAGAAATAGACATGAAGGAAGATTAAGAAGACATGGAGAGAGCTTGAATGGATGGCACAGTACAGGAAGACTTAGCATATATTTGTTGACAGACTGTGCCCCACAGTGTGTCTGGAGGTAATGAGTGAATATATTTATCTCTAGTGCTCATCATGCTGGGTAATCATTATCATCATCATCAAGTACCACGCCTAGTGGTGTAGGAGATCATGTCTCTCCACAACTTCCTGTCTCCAGTACAATTTATCAAATTCTGCTGTTGACTTATTTCCATGCCATGATGTCAAACTGTCCAGTATTTGTTCTCTTTTTCTTCCTTCAATCTTACCTGTTGTTACGATATATTCCAGCTTTCCTCTTCTCAATACATTACCGAAAAATGTGGATTACTTCTTTCTAACTTGTGAAATAAATTTCCTTTGCACATTGGCCTCTTTCAGGACATCCTCATTACTCTTTTTGGCTGTCCATGGTATTTTTAACATTCTTCTGTAAAACCACATCTCTGTTGCCTCTAGAGCTTTCCTTAATTGATTACTAACTGTTCTTGACTCATTCTCATACATCAAGATTGGTTCTATATAACACTAAAGAACTCTCTTCCTTACTCCCATTGACAAAACTCTCTTCCTTACTTCCATTGACAAAACTCTCTTCCTTACTTCCATTGACAAAACTCTCTTCCTTACTCCCATTGACAGGGACCTAAAGATGCAGCAACAGAGAATGCAGTCAGAGACCCATAGCTTGACTGCTTGCATCAGGATCAGCGAACCAGAGCTGGTCAAAACCGTACTCCACCTCCACGTGGTGGTCCTGGAAACAGTCTGCAGCAGTGCAGTCTGGCTGAGCGAGTACGGATCGAAGAGGGAAGGCAAACCCGGTCCCAAAAAATGCTGTGCAGAAGTCGGATGTGTCGACCGAAAGGTGCAGATATCACAGCTACGGTGTGAACAGACACAACGCAACCATCGTCCTTTTCAGGGCGAACGAGGAAGGAAAAAAAAAAACTCCCATTGACAAAGAACCTTTGCATAAAATACTCTTCATTTTATAGAATGCTGTTCTTGCCTGAGCTGTTCTGCTCTTCACTTCTGAGATGCATCCTCCATCCACAGTTACTAATGTGCCCAGGTACTTGAATCTATTGACCTGTTTTAAGATTGATCCATTTACTTTGATAGTACATTCTGAGGAAGTCATTTTCTTTGAGACGACCATTACTTGTCTTTTTGCTATTAAAGCTGAGATCTTTATTTCCTGCAGCTCCTTTTCACTTTTTCATTATGTAATCATTATGCTTAGACAGAAACTCTCAAACTCAGTCCAGGTCCTCTCCCTGCACTTACCATTTTGTCATTACATTTACAGTTCTCTCTCAATAAGAGTTCATCTCCATATTTCTATGGACTTGTCTTTTTTCCCTCCTGTCTTTATTGTACAGTACAGCCATTTTTCATGCTGAATATGTATTTCATAAAGTACAGTAAATGGATTTCAGACTCTACAAATAAAGGGGACTAATCCACTGTAGTTAGGTCAGTGATTGCTGAATTCTTGCCAGAGATGTCTTGGTCACATCTTCGTCTCTCACCAAGTGATTCTTAATTGTTTTGAATAAGTCTTCAACAGCCTTTCTCAATCTATTTATCCTGGAGGAACCCTATAAATAATTTTCAGGTCTCAGGGAACCCCTGTATTTAAATTATTACATATATACAGCCTACAGTGTCTTAGCGTGATCAGCAAGTTGTAAATAAAATAATTCAATAATAATTGTCAATGCTCTTAAGAGTAGAGAATGATTTTTTCTGTGGATTTGTTTATTTTGGTCAACTTATTAGTCTACTCTGTGTGGTTTCCCCTCCCCACAAAGGTTATCGTCTCTAAATCAAATCCGTAGTGGAGGCAGAAGAAACTTTAGTTTTTAAAATTTTTATTTATTTGCAAACTTGGTTTTTTCACCTTATCAAGTAGGCATAAAAGTCTTATCATTAATGTCTACTGTACAAGATGCTAATGAAATCTGGTATGCTCAAGAGTGGTTTTATTCCATATTTAAAAGTAAAAAAAATACAGGTAGTTCAGCTTAGCTTACTTTTCTTGAAATTAATCTCTTTATTTCCCTTTCATCAATATTTTTTTTAAACTCATACGGCAAACATAATAAATTTCTGTTAAATAATTGGCTTAAGCTGAAATGGGATTAAATTTTTTGGAAGGTAAGCTCAGTAGATTTGATTTAAATAAAGGTTGTAAATTGACTTTAATTAATGCTATTGACAACATGACAATTTATTGACTATTCGGGTGGGAAAGGCTGACATCAGCAGCTTACAGTTCTCCTCTTCATGCAAAACAGTGCACACCAGCCTCCTCTGTCTGGCGCCAAAAACTGAGAGTGGACTCAATCAATTGATTATGGTCCTGTTGCACACTGCCATACAGGTTGCTCAGTCACTGCCCACCAATGTGAATGCTAACATTGCCAGGCAACAAAGTTTAAAAAAACCTACGTTTATTTTTTTCGATCACAATCTCTTGCGGAATCCATAGTTCTCACGGAACCTCTAGCGACTTCTCATGGAACCCTAGCGTTTCGCTGTACCCTGGTTGAGAAACCTTGATCTACAGGTTTCATATTTATTTTACACAATATTTTTGTATTGTTTTCTCTGCTAGTTCTAAGTTGGTTAATCTGATTATATCTAAGATTAAACTTTCTCAGAATATGTGCAGTAGACCTCATTTTTTTGCTTGGCAGTCTCTTTTCCATCTGCTCTTGGTTTGTCCTTTCCAGAGTTCTGCGCAGTTGAATATGTCCTGCCAATTTAGATGTTATACTCTCCTGTCACTTACTGACAGGGGTTTTCTTTACAGTTTTTGTTTGCCGTTATAGAAAACGCATAGCTGTGTTGTGGCACTGGGGTTAGATTTTTGATTTATAGTATGAATGGAATGAATAGATCAGTGGTGAGCAATCTGTGGCCCCATGGCAGATCATGGCTCCCACCGTAATTTCTTCTGGCCAGTTAACCCATGAATTCTTAAAGGACTTTCTGGCCCTCCCATGTCTGATGTAATGAATTTTCTGTTGCTTTGAGTTTTCATACTGAAGGACAAAGAATAAATACATTTTTACATGGAGGATGTATATGAAAGACAAAGAAAAGAATATGATTATTGGAGGACATATAATAAATATATTTTTACCGCATATTGTTTGTAATAGCCAGGCCATCGTGGGTCTGTTTTTTCTATTGCAGGTGGTCGTACATCAAATGACCTACGCCAGAGCTGTTAAACACAGAATAAAAACAAGTTTACAGCTGTATCATTTAGTCAGCTGGATAAGCTGTATAATTAGTCAGCATCCTTTCATTAAAATCAACTGTGGACTGGAAACCTAAGTATTATGTCAGAAGTAAAAATAAGGTCATGTGGTACTGTTAGCCAATGTTCCTTCTATACATATTAAAGTGCCTGAAACTTAAATCTTCTGTCAGAAGTCAAACTAAGATTATATGGTAACATTAAGTCAATGTTTCTGTTATATAAATAAACTATGCTGATTCTACTCCAAAAAAATACACAAGCGTCATGAAAGTAAAAATAAGGTCACCATTTGTTTAACAGACAAATATAAAATACTAAAAAATAAGGTCACCATTTGTTTAACAGACAAATATAAATTACTAAAAATAAGGTCGTGAAGGCGTAGCCATTATTCTACAGAAAGGAATGGAAAGGACATTACTGGAATGGAAACCCATCAACAACAGACTGATACGATTGAGATTGAGAGGGAGATTCACCAACACTACAATAATACAATGCTACGCACCAACGAATGATAGCGATGAGGAGATCAAGGATGAATTCTATCAACAACTGCAGAAAGAAATGGAAGACACACCTAGATATGATCTTGTTATAGTAATGGGAGACCTCAATGTGAAAGTTGGTACACACAATACATATAATGAAAGAACAATGGGGAAATGCGGCAGCGGAACAGCAAACGAAAATGGGGATAAACTAATAAGTTTCTAATAAGGCATTAACAGCCTGGTCATTGGAGGAACACTCTTCCCACATAAAGAAATTCACAAATTAACATGGGAATCACCAAATGGTCGGGACAGAAACCAGATAGACCACATCATGGTTAACGGTAGATGGAGACATGCATTACAAGATGTGTAGGCAAGCATAGGTGCAGATGTGGGAAGTGATCACCATTTAGTAGTAGCAAAACTGAAAGTGAAACTAAGAAGGGCTGCACCAACTGTAACTACACAGAAAAGGTTTGACATCAGCAAACTGAAGGACTCCCTTACCAGAAAAGCTTTTGCGGCCGACATAAAGAAACGATATCAATTTGCCAAAAGTCAGGAAAAGACATTGACTGATGATATAGACCAGAATTTCAACAATATACAAAGAAAGCAGCAAATCATGCTTGGGATTCCAGGAAAGGAAGAAGCAAGACTGGATAACACCAGAAACATTAAACACCATAACGATGAGAAAGGAAATGAAAAGAAAGAAAACAGAAGCGAAGTCCCCCAGGTTAAAGCAACTATATAGCGAACAGTAGTCAGCCAAACCCGAGCCAACAAAAGGAATTTCCTAGACGATCTTGCAAGACAGGCAGAGGAGGCATCACTGAGAAATGAACAAAGCACAGTATACAAAATAACTAAATTCATCAGCGGAAAATGAGGTGCAAACAATATTACATTTGTAAGAGATAAGCAAGGTAATCACATCACGACAGCAGAGGGACAGGAAACAAGATGGGCAGAGCACTTCAGAGAAACTCTAAACAAGGAACCACCAGAGACACAATTGAATGTTCCTGAGGCTGAAAACGATCTAGATGTGAATACAGACATTCCACGAAAAGAAGAAATCATCACAGCAATCAAAGGGTTAAAGAACGGTAAAGCTCCGGGCCATGATAACTTAAATGCAGAGCTATTTAAGACAGACCCTGAGCTAGCAGCAGAACTATTAGAACCACTATTTGCACAAGTCTGGAAAAAGGGGACAACACCATCAGAGTGGAACAAAGGAATAATTGTCAAATTGCCCAAGAAGGGAGATCTTGCAGACTGCAATAATTGGAGAGGAATCACTCTTCTCTCAGTTCCCAGCAAAATACTAGGCAGGATAATTATACAGAGAATTTCAAAGGCAGTAGACCACAAACTGAGGAAAGAACAAGCAGGATTTAGAAAGAACAGGAGATGTGTAGATCATATATTCACTCTCAGGAACATTATAGAGCAGTGCTCAGAATGACCTGCCATCAATGGTACCTATACCTTGTAGCGGTATGGCAGCTTGCGTACCCTGACAATCCCCAGAGCTATGCCAGTGGGAGTTTTACTCCTGGTAGGTTCAACCAAGCTGGACTGGTCTGTGTGGGTAGGGGTCAGACAAAAGCTGGTACCCTGGTCCTCCAGGTTGGGGGTTTTAGCATATGGCTGACAACCCTGTCTATGTAAAAAAAAAAATAATGAAGTTACGGAAACAACATCAAATGAACAAACTTTGCTGCGGGATGGACATTCGGAGTCTGTGGCTCGTATGACTGTCAGTGGTGAAAGCCGAAAGGAAGCCACTGACATGAAAACGGATGTCCTGACCGCAAAACAGGATACAAGAATAGGATTTTGGAATGTCAGGACAATGTACGAGACAGGTAAACTAAGACAGGTCACGGCAGAAATGAGAAACTATAGGTTACACATCCTGGGGATAAGCGAGAGCAGATGGACAGGGGCAGGAAAAGTTAAAACAGCAACAGGAGAAACAGTACTTTACTGTGGAAGAGAGGATGGACAGCACAGTGAAGGCGTAGCCATTATTCTACAGAAAGGGATAGAAAGGACATTACTGGAATGGAAACCCATCAACAACAGACTGATACGATTGAGATTGAGAGGGAGATTCACCAACACTACAATAATACAATGCTACGCACCAACGAATGATAGCGATGAGGAGGTCAAGGATGAATTCTATCAACAACTGCAGAAAGAAATGGAGGACACACCTAGATATGATCTTGTTATAGTAATGGGAGACCTCAATGCGAAAGTTGGTACACACAATACATATAATGAAAGAACAATGGGGAAATGCGGCAGCGGAATAGCAAACGAAAATGGGGAAAAGCTAATAAGTTTCTGTAGCATTAACAACCTGGTCATTGGAGGAACACTTTTCCCACATAAGGAAATTCACAAGTTAACATGGGAATCACCAAATGGTCGGGACAGAAACCAGATAGACCACATCATGGTTAACGGTAGATGGAGACATGCATTACAAGATGTGAAGGCAAGAAGAGGTGCAGATGTGGGAAGTGATCACCATTTAGTAGTAGCAAAACTGAAAGTAAAACTAAGAAGGGCTGGACCAACTGCAACTGCACAGAAAAGGTTTGACATCAGCAAATTGAAGGACCCCCTTACCAGAAAAGCTTTTGCGGCCGACATTAAGAAACGATATCAATTTGCCAAAAGCCAGGAAAAGACATTGACTGATGATATAGACCAGAATTTCAACACCATTTCAACAATATATAAGAAACGTAGCAAATCATGCTTAGGATTCCAGGAAAGGAAGAAGCAAGACTGGATAACACCAGAAACACTAAACACCATAAAGATGAGAAAGGAAATGAAAAGAAAGAAAACAGAAGCGAAGTCCCCCAGGTTAAAGCAACTATATAGCGAACAGTACAGTCAACTGGACAGGGAAGTTAAACGCCAAACCCGAGCCAACAAAAGGAATTTCCTAGACGATCTTGCAAAACAGGCAGAAGAGGCTGCACTGAGAAATGAACAAAGCACAGTATACAAAATAACTAAATTCATCAGCGGAAAACAAGGTGCAAACAATATTACATTAGTAAGAGATAAGCAAGGAAATCTCATCAAGACAGCAGAGGGACAAGAAACAAGATGGGCAGAGCACTTCAGAGAAACTCTGAATAAGGAAATACCAGAGACACAATTGAATGTTCCTGAGGCTGAAAACGATCTAGATGTAAATACAGACATTCCACGAAAAGAAGAAATCATAACAGCAATCAAAGGGTTAAAGAACGGTAAAGCTCCGGGCCATGATAACTTAAATGCAGAGCTATTTAAGACAGACCCTGAGCTAGCAGCAGAACTATTAGAACCACTATTTGCACAAGTGTGGAAAACGGGGACAACACCATCAGAGTGGAACAAAGGAATAATTGTCAAATTGCCCAAGAAGGGAGATCTTTCAGACTGCAATAATTGGAGAGGAATCACTCTTCTCTCAGTTCCCAGCAAAATACTAGGCAGGATAATTATACAGAGAATTTCATAGGCAGTAGACTACAAACTGAGGAAAGAACAAGCAGGATTTAGAAAGAACAGAAGATGTGTAGACCATATATTCACTCTCAGGAACATTATAGAGCAGTGCTCAGAATGGCAAAGACAGCTTTACATAAATTTTATTGATTTTGAAAAGGCTTTTGACAGCATACATAGGGACAGTTTATGGAAAATACTGAGGGCTTATGGAATTCCAAGCTGCATAGTGTCAATCATAAAATGCCTCTATGCCAACTTTACGTGTAGTGTTGGGCAGAGCAACCTAACCTTCGAGGTGAAGACAGGAGTACGACAGGGATGCCCCTTATCAACCACTCTATTTTTAACAGTCATAGACTGGGTGATGCGCCAGACAACAGAGGGCAGTCCAAGAGGAATAAGATGGACTACATTTTCTACATTGGAAGATCTGGAATATGCAGATGACATTGCACTGCTGGCACATTCACATCAACACATCCAGGAAAAAACGGATAGACTTAATAAATTTAGCCAGCAGATGGGCTTGAACATCAATTTAAAGAAGTCTGAGGTCATGACGCTCAATGTGAGCAACCCTGAGCCCATATCAATAAGGAATTAGCAACTGGTACAGACAGATACCTTCACATACCTAGGAAGCATAGTAACACCAGACGGTGGGGCAGGCAAAGACATCAACATCAGAATGAATAAGGCAAGAACAGCCTTCTTTAGCCTAAATAACATCTGGAAGTCCTCCCAATACAGCACAAGCACAAAATTAAGATTATACCAGAGTTGCGCGTGCTTTCTGTGCTTCTCTATGGTGCGGAATGCTGGAGAGTCACAGAGAAGGAAATGTCAAAATTGTCCTCTTTTCACACAACATGCCTAAGAAAAATTCACCGAATCTTTTGGCCGAATACCATCACCAACCAAGATCTGCTTACTCGTAGCAAGCAAGAGGACATGCACGCCATCATAGCTGGCAGACGCTGGAGCTGGGTTGGACATGTCCTCAGAAGAGACCCCGATGCCATCACAAGAACAGCTATGCTTTGGACCCCTGAAGGAAAGCGAAAGAGAGGCCGACCAAAAATAACTTGCCGGAGGACTGTGGAGGCTGAGATGCAAAGAATGAACCAGAGTTGGGGCACTGTACGAAGGATGGCCACCGACCGTGCAAAGTGGAATCAATTTGTTGTTGCCCTACAAGACGCCACTAGGCGTGATGGCCACTGACTGCTTTGACGGTCGGTGGTTAAGGATCGAAGAAGAAGAAGAAGCTCAGAATGGCAAAGACAGCTTTACATTAATTTTGTTGATTTTGAAAAGGCTTTTGACTGCATACATAGGGACAGTTTATGGAAAATACTGAGGGCTTATGGAATTCCAAGCTGCATAGTGTCAATCGTAAAAAGCCTCTATGCCAACTTTACATGTAGTGTTGGGCAGAGCAACCTAACCATTGAGGTGAAGACAGGAGTACGACAGGGATGCCCCTTATCAACCACTCTATTTTTAACAGTCATAGACTGGGTGATGCGCCAGACAACAGAAGGCAATCCAAGAGGAATAAGATGGACAACATTTTCTACATTGGAAGATCTGGAATATGCAGACGACATTGCACTGCTGGCACATTCACATCAACACATCCAGGAAAAAAACGGATAGACTTAATAAATTTAGCCAGCAGATGGGCTTGAACATCAATTTAAAGAAGTCTGAGGTCATGACGCTCAATGTGAGCAACCCTGAGCCCATATCAGTAAGGAATAAGCAACTGGTACAGACAGATACCTTCACATACCTAGGAAGCATAGTAACACCAGACGGTGGGGCAATCAAAGACATCAACATCAGAATGAATAAGGCAAGAACAGCCTTCTTTAGCCTAAATAACATCTGGAAGTCCTCCCAATACAGCACAAGCACAAAATTAAGATTATACCAGAGTTGCGTGCTTTCTGTGCTTCTCTATGGTGCGGAATGCTGGAGAGTTACAGAGAAGGAAATGTCGAAATTGTCCTCTTTTCACACAACATGCCTAAGAAAAATTCACAGAATCTTTTGGCCAAATACCATCTCTAACCAAGATCTGCTTACTCGTAGCAAGCAAGAGGACATGCACACCATCATAGCTGGCAGACGCTGGAGCTGGCTTGGCCATGTCCTCAGAAGAGACCCCGATGCCATCACAAGAACAGCTATGCTTTGGACCCCTGAAGGAAAACGAAAGAGAGGCCGACCAAAAACAACCTGGCGGAGGACTGTGGAGGCTGAGATGCAAAGAATGAACCAGAGTTGGGGCACTGTACGAAGGATGGCCACCGACCGAGCAAAGTGGAATCAATTTGTTGTTGCACTACAAGACGCCACTAGGCATGATGGCCACTGACTGCTTTGACAGTCGGCTGCTAAAGATCAAAGAAGAAGAAGAAAAATAAGGTCACCATTTGTTTAACAAATACAAATTAATAAAAAAAAATAAGGTCACCATTTGTTTAACAGACAAATATAAATTACTAAAAATAAGGCCACCATTTGTTCAACAGACAAATATAAATTACTAAAAATAAGGTCACCATTTGTTTAACAAATATAAATTACTAACAATAAGGTCACCATTTGTTTAACAGACAAATATAAATTACTAAAAATAAGGTCACTATTTGTTTAACAGACAAATATAAATTACTAAAAATAAGGTCACCATTTGTTTAACAAATATAAATTACTAACAATAAGGTCACCATTTGTTTAACAGACAAATATAAATTACTAAAAATAAGGTCACCATTTGTTTAACAGACAAATATAAATTACTAAAAATAAGGTCACCATTTGTTTAACAAATATAAATTACTAACAATAAGGTCACCATTTGTTTAACAGACAAATATAAATTACTAAAAATAAGGTCACCATTTGTTTAACAGACAAATATAAATTACTAAAAATAAGGTCACCATTTGTTTAACAGACAAATATAAATTACTAAAAAATAAGGTCACCATTTGTTTAACAGACAAATATAAATTACTAAAAATAAGGTCACCATTTGTTCAACAGACAAATATAAATTACTAAAAATAAGGTCACCATTTGTTTAACAGACAAATATAAATTACTAAAAATAAGGTCACCATTTGTTCAACAGACAAATATAAATTACTAAAAATAAGGTCACCATTTGTTTAACAAATATAAATTACTAAAAATAAGGTCACCATTTGCTTAACAAACAAAAATAAATTACAAAGTTACTAGTGTTTATTTCCCTTCAAAATACTGCAGAAAAGTTCCCATGAGAATTCCCATAGTGTGCTTCTGAAGTATTCAAAGTTATTGAGATTCCTCTTCTCTCCAGAGTAATTTAACGTTACACGTTTTTGTAGAGCGAGATGAACTTTTGTGTTTATGCTATGCATTGCAGCACACATTTCTGTGTAGGTAAGAAATTAATATAATTTCACTGATATAAGCTTACATTTGTTCTAATGAAGTGTGCAGGAAACAAAAGAGGTCGCTGTACACTGTTGGTTTCAAATTATTATTTTTGTTCTTAACCAGCGGCACTTGGGCTTTCAGCCCTTCGGCCCAATAATATGTCATTGCGAGGCTGGGGAGCCTGTGAACTTTCCTTCCAACCCGGTCAGGAGCTTCGTTCTTTCCCATCCAGAGGGTTTATCTCAGGAGCCGTTCAGGTTATTCAGTCACAATCCCGGTCGATGACACTCCTTCAAATGCCCAGGCCCGGGCTTGAACCTTGAACACCTGATCGCCAGCGCAATGTGGTAACCATTACACCACCGCGGCTCCCTTGGTTTCAAATTAAATGTAGCAATCATATAAGCTAAGAAGCTGACAGAAATTTTGGTTAACTTTCAGCTAGAATAAAAATAAAAAGCAAGCGCAGAAAGTTGAGTAAGAATGTGTGAATTTGAACAGGAAATGTCAGTAATGTATTTACCCCAAAATTTGCCCTGTGAAATTTTGACGTAATTTATGGTTCAGACACTTGTAATGGAAACATATTAGGTGATGGAAACAGGCTATTGCACAGACAGCTTTGATGGAAACAGACTATTTTACAGACAACTGCGGTGGAAACAGACTTGTACAGCAAATTGTGATAGTAACAGACTATTGCACAGACACTTGTGATAGTAACAGATTATTGTACAGACACTTGTGATAGAAAGAGACTATTTTACAGACAACTGTGATAAAAGCAGACTATTGTGATGACACTCGTGATAGAAACAGACTATCATACAGACACTCGTGATAGAAACAGACATGTACATACACTCATGATAGAAACAGACTATAGTACAGACACTTGTGATAGAACACAGACTATTTTACAGACACTATGATAGAAACAGACTATTTTACAGACATCTTTGATACAAACAGACTATTTCACACACACCTCTGATAGAAACAGACATGTACAGACACTCATGATAGAACATACTATAGTAGAGACACTCGTGATAGAAACAGACTATAGTACAGAAACTCATGATAAAACACAGACTATTGTACAGACACTCATGATAGAAACAGACATGTACCGACACTCATGATAGAAACAGATTATCGTACACACACTCATGATAGAAACAGACTATTGTGCAGACAACCATGATTGGAACCGACTATTGTACAGACACTCTTGATAGAAAAAGACTATTGAACAGACACTCATGATAGAAACAGACTACAGTACAGACATTCATGATAGAAACCGACATGTACAGACACTCATGATAGAAACAGATTATAGTAGACACTCATGATAAAAACAGACTATTTTGCAGACAACCATGATTGGAACAGACTATTTTACAGACACTCATTATAGAAACAGACTATTTTACAGATATGTGATATAAACAGACTATTTTACAGACACCTCTGATAGAAACAGACTATTTTATATACACTCATGATAGAAACAGACTTTTGTTCAGACACTTATGGTACAGACTATTGTTCAGACACTTATGATACAGACTATTGTTCAGACACTTATGATACAGACTAATGTTCAGACACTTATGGTACAAACAGACTATTGTTCAGACACTTATGGTACAGACTATTGTTCAGACACTTATGGTACAGACTATTGTTCAGACACTTATGGTACAAACAGACTATTGTTCAGACACTTATGATACAGACTATTGTTCAGACACTTATGGTACAAACAGACTATTGTTCAGACACTTATGATAAAGACTACTGTTCAGACACTTATGGTACAAACAGACTATTGTTCAGACACTTATGATAAAGAATACTGTTCAGACACTTATGGTACAAACAGACTATTGTTCAGACACTTATGGTACAAACAGACTATTGTTCAGACACTTATGATAAAAACTACTGTTAAGACACTTATGATACAAACATACTATTGTTCAGACACTTATGATACAAATGGACTAGTTCACAGACAATCGTGATAGAAAACACATGAAATACAAACAGACTATGTACATACACTTGTGATTCAATCAGACTATTGTAACTGTGATGGAAACATACAATTGTGCAGACACTTGTGATACAAACAGATTATTATACAGATAACTGTGATGGAAACAGACTATTGTGCATACACTTGTGATGGAAACAGTATTTTACAGACATGTGATACAGACTATAATACAGACAATTTGTGATGGAAACAGACTATTATGCAGACACTTGTGATAAAACAAATCACTGTTCAGACACT
>JAMPIV010000043.1:0-95089 GCA_024509875.1 Oreohelix idahoensis | reverse complement strand
AAGATGTATTTCTTAAGTGATCGGCATGCAAATACTCGTGACAGTGTTTGTTCATTGACCTTTAATGCGCTAACCAAACTGGACCTTCCTTGATCTAATAAATTTCAAATGGTATCATCTCCCCTCTGATGCTTCAGTAAATATCATAATGGAACGTTGCTACCTCTAATGTGCTTGTAAAATCACGGTATGGTTCATCTTTTAAGATAATTAAACTTCATCAGAATTCATAATCAGTATGTCCACTGAGAAATTGAAAATTCAATCTCGGCAGAATGAAGGACAAACCATCATTCTTCTCAAATATATCATCTAAATCCTCTTGTAAACACATGGTTTCTCACTTTTCTTCCAATAAAATACCTGGCTATATTTAGAATGGCGGCTTTTATAAGTATTTCAACATCTTTTAATTTGAATCGTTCTATTTTCTGTTGCTACAGGATTCCTTACTTTTTGCCCATACTAATTCTACTGGGGTTAAGTGAGAATCGGTAAGGAGGTAATCTTAAACATCTGTGACCATGTTCATGGATTGCTTTGTCTATGTGAAATATCTTTGTATGCTGTGTCTTTTTTTACAATTCCAAGTAATTCAGGTTCAGGACATTTTCGTTGAAATGGAATGTTGTTTTAGGTCAGCCAAATCTTATTTACATCTTTAGATACTTGATGCAATAAAGAAACTTTATCTTCTGGTGCCACAACGTTGTGATATGAGATGCATTGTCCATTATCAAACACCACGGTTCTATCCAAGAAGGAAGTACATGATTCACAATCCAATCTTGAAATATCTTGCCATTCATCTCTGCATGGTAATCCCTATTATTCTGTGGATTTTGAAACAAATATATTAGTTTTCTGTATTATTTAGAAGCCCATGATGGCTGCTTCCTGGATGTGCAATTATTAGGCGCTGTCCCTTTGCTGCTTCTGGTACTAGTCTCTTAGTTGTTCCATCAGATGATTGCCATTCTCGTTTCATTACTGTGGTGGCGCATTGATCCAAGTTTCATCTAAATACACAAAATCATAACAATCTCTTCTCATTTCTCTGACCTCGCGTAAATATTTGCTTCTCATTGCAACTATATGTCGGCTTCTCACAAATAAGGTTTCTACCACCAACATATTTTCTAAAAGTGAATCCAAACTCCTAATAGTCCAAACCATAGCGTAGATTTGGAAATATCAATGTCATTATTCTTTCTTAACCAAATTTTCAATTTCCTTAAAGTCACTGCCTCATTATAGTGAAACATATTGCAAATTTCTCTGCGGATCAATTCTCTGTCAAAATTATCCACCACTCTTGGCCTAATTTTCGTGTGTAAAACACTGGAATTAGACATTTCAGATGTCGCTATCCAGCGGTGTCAATGATCGTTTGCTTATCCCCCAAGACTGAATAGTCCTCTTTTGTGGGTTTGAAATAGAATTGATATAGTTTTTACCTCGAGTAAGCTTCATTGCAGAAATACTTAAAAATCCTATTTGTGATTTGCTGTAATGTCATAAAATGTACTCGCAGACTCATTTTTCCTTCTTAACCACACAATAATTTTTTTAGACACACCTCTGATTGACAATGTGTGCGTTGCACCGGATATAAACTGTTTTATGTTCAAGAAGTGCGATTTCACGCAATTTCACTCAAAAATCATGCCAATTGCTTGATAAACCAAAAATGTGCAAATGAGGTCGTATAATTTACTGTAGACATTTCAATATGTGTGCGTGTGATGTGTGTTGGCAAGTAGGATTTTATATTATATCGCAAAGAAACGAAAATTGAAACCAATGGCCGCATTTTAATGAAAAATTTAATTCATAGGGTCTATACCATTTCAAATTCACACACAAAATTTCACTTATATGCGTTATATATTCGCTAAGATATAGCATTTTGAAGTTGGGCAAAGCTAGTGAAACGTGCTATAGCTATTTACCTCTTGGTCTTTCCCGTGCCATGAAACCAGATCTTCTACTGTCGTACACGCGTGGCTGGTAATAGATAGGGCTCCATTCTCATGAGATGGCCAAACCACTTCATTTTGTGTCATTATATAGCGTTTCAAAAATTATGTATACACACTTTTAATGCTGATAACTCAATTATCATTTGAGACATAATTATGGCATTTTCACATTTAAAGTAACAAATGTTCAAAGTATCAATGACCTGCAACAGCGCATTGGTCACAGCTGTGAACAACTGACTGCCCATTCTGTATTGTTACCAAATGAATAGTGAAACATACCATTTCAATTTGATGTCCCAGGCCCCTCATTCTGCGCGTTTTGAGATGAGCACAACCTCCTATTAAAAAAAATAAAAACAAAAACTTCACGAGTAATAATCTAATGACATTATTGATTTGTATCTAGCATTATATTATTCCGCTCTATTCTTGCAAAATATAAACATAGTATGTTAAGTTATGTGTGAGTTATATACAGTTCGAAGTATGTATACATAATTTTGAAATATCCGTATGCTCGCGCTGCGGGAAATGCTTCAATAACCACACACAAAAACACACACACATATATGTATATATTAGAATTGAACAATTTAAAATATTCTTATGACATCCAATGCAGACATAGTGGGTGCGACGACAGTTTCGAGAACCGCAACATAAGTATAGCTTCTGATACGTCAGTGCACTCTCCTCATCACACGAATGGCTGCTGTCGATCTAAAACGTTTTCTCTCTTAAACCATGATGGTCCACTCTGATACGTTCTTTCTTATTAATCTAATGATGTTAAGTAGATTTTTATTTATTAAGTGTTTCAGTCAATTTTTTTTTACTTATCATTATATTTTTCCTCTCTAGGATTAATCATATACTCTGCGTTTTCTTTTTTTCTTTTTATAAGGTGTAGGCCTGTTTTCTCTGCGGCCGCAATAATTCTTCTGAAAGAATGATTGACTTCAGCTGCGTTATCATAAAACATTGAACATTAAAAAAAAACACACAAAAAAACAAGAAACTTAAAAATAAGAAAAAAATAAGAATCTTCAACTCAAATATTGTGTCAGTTCTATTGTATGCCTCTGAAGCATCACGAGCAACATAAAGGATAACCATTTAGACAGGAAGGCAAGCAGTCAGATTAGATAAAACAAACATAATAATTATAATTTGTATTGAGCCAAACAGTCGAATGATTCTACACACTAAACACGGGACATTTCAGGGTGTACCCTTCGTCAGCCTTTCACAAACAGGAGACAACGATAAAAAAAAACATAAATAGCTCAAGAGAAAAAGACAATGGACATTGCAAACACGTGGGAAAAAAAGATGAGCAACAATAACAGAATGAAAGAGAAGAATGAAAAAAGCACAAAGAGCACAGGTAATGAGGAAAATGTACCATGAAATAAGCAAATAAAAATACAAAGATTGGAGTAAAAAAAACAGGAAAGTATATAACAATCAACAGCAATGCACTAGGGAATATGAAATGACAAAAAATGAAACAAGAACCAGACAAGTGCCAGTGGAACAAGAGATGAGAAGAAAGACGCTGTTGATGGATAGGACACACATTGAGGAAACCTGTTGATAGCATTACAAGGCCGTCCTTGTTCTGGAATCACAGGGAAAGAGAGGCAGAGGTAGACCAAAAAACACATGGAGAAGAGAACTGGAAACAGAGGTGAAAATGATGAGGAAAACATGGAAAGAACTTGAGCGGATGGCACAGGACAGGAGGACTTGGCATGTGTTTGTTGAAGGCCAATGCTCCTTGGGAAGCTAAAGGGTATTGATTGATATATAAGAAATAGCATGTTGTGAGATCCAAAAAAATTGCAAAATTGAAAGTCAAGTTGCCTGCAGTAGAAGTGACGAAACAACTATTATTATTATTTATTTTGTACACGAACGCTCCGTGTGTAGTTCACGGGGGTCTCTGATGAGACGTTGACAGAATAGGATGACTACACACTCAGGCGTGTCGTACAAGGCGACTAATATAAGGTTGTGCATGAGCAAGCAACATCATCATGTCACACAAGTTGCCACAAAAACCACTTCTGCAAGAACATGTGAATGCATGGGGCAGACTTCCTGCAAGGGAACCAGCTACATTGGTAGCTCCGTAAGAAACGCAAAAGATATTGATGAATGATTTATGATTTACACAGACAGATTAGACTGACTAACAGTCCGACAGACAATCAAAATATCATACAAATAGACAGCAAGGCTTTTAGTTTTCACACCTAAATTCAGGCACTGTATCCCAATGAGACAATCACTTTTGTTCTCATGTCCAGTGGCCATTGCTTGTGTGCCCGTAGGAGTAATGTCCATCTGTCAGAATTGACCCGTAATCTGAACCTCTCTAGCCCTGAGATAAACCCGACAGAATGAGCGGGTTCGGGGAAACCGAATCAGTAGTAAATGACCTCAGCTGTGGCCAACGTTGGCATTTATTTCCTAATCCTCATCAATTATTGAACGACGATGACCAGTCACTGGTCCTAACTTTTCACGGACACGTCAGGACTGGGGGAGAAATTGTTGTCGCCCTTTCCCTGGGGAAACATGGAGAACAATCATAAAGAGAGCAAACGGAAATGGGAAATACCGTTGATAAAGTGCTGGCTTACGCACGACTGGTCATTAGCGGGGAAAATTTAACGGCTCCGTGTTCTCAAAAGCAACTAAGGCTAGGCTTCATAAAATGTGGTCTACAGACGTGAGCGTCCATGAATGGCTTCTACGACGTCCGTGTTCGTAACCTGAAATTTAACGTTTTTAATTATGCGTCTATATACATTTTTTCACCCTGAGACAATGTCCATAGCTAGCAGATCAGATAATCAAAGTGGTGCATTGCACAAAAACTGTGAAGAAGCCCTTATCTAAGGAGAAGAGAAACATCGCACGTTAGTCGAGAGTTAGTCTGTTAGTCTAAGGCTTAAATCATCTCGGAAATACGCTCTCATAGGACAAAGAAACTTTACCTAGTTGATACGGGTGTCTCCACTGTTTTCTCATTGTTCACGAAGCAAATAAACAGGAAGGCACGAAGACAGACAGGAAGACAGGTAGACAGACAGACCGGCAGGCAGACGGACAAAAAGACAGGCAGACAAACATAAATGCAGGCAGACAGACAAGCAGTCAGGCAGACAGACAGACAAAGCAGACAGGCAGGCAGACAGACAAGCATACAGGCAGACAGACAGGCAGACGAACGGAAAGGCGGGCAGACAGTCAGACAGACGAACAGACACAAATAGATAGATAGACAGATAGATAGATAGATAGATAGATAGATAGATAGATAGATAGATAGATAGATAGATAGATAGATAGATAGATAGATAGATAGATAGATAGATAGATAGATATGTGTGTGTATAGTCCACTTTGTTAAACTGTTGTAACTGACGAGGGATTATCCGAAACGACCTTCATCCTTCGTTCATGTCCCTTTATAATACTGCCCTACTTACCATTTGATCTTTTCCCTGTGGCATAGTCCTAGGGAACTACACATAAAACAATAGATAATAATACTAACATCGCCAAGGAAATTACAAAAGCAAATCAAATAGAAAGAGGTGCCACGAACAAGACATGAAACCTGCAGCTCTCATACTGTGACGGTATTGCCTCCCCTGCTTTGCAGTAGTGGTCCAACAGTTTCCAAAACTCAAGAGTATCTAATATGGGCTTTAAAGGTATCTACCTTCGCGAAAGATCACTCTTGGCAGAGATGTAGATAGAAGGGTGATGACACTTCTATTACAAAGGGAGTCTTCACAAGATATTCAGAATAAGCGAGAATAATACTGCTTTGGCTGAGTATGTTAACTCTTTAATTCTGCCGACGCTTTTGTGAAGGATTTAAGCACTTCTTAAGTTCAGCTCGTTTACGCCCCCACCCCTGATTTACTCAGTGGAATTCTATTATTCTAGTATAGCTCTGTTTAGAGTGTGTGTTGTAAGTTGACTGAGACAAACATGCAGTAACTTTAAAATGATTAAATCGAAGTTAAATTTGTAACATTACAAATAATAAAATTTAATAATCACTTTAGGTTTTTATAGCTAGAAATAATTTGAATAGTTATGGATCAAGAAATGTTATCATCACAGTCTTTAGGGAATGTGAGATAGTACAAGAAGTTCAAGTGGCAGCATATATTTGAACTTAGCTGCCAATGACGGTTCTGCTCCTTCTTGTGGGCTGGTTCTTTTCACTCTGCTCACGCTCGTCTCTGATCACGGTTATCGGGGGTAGCTCGTTTCCCAGAAATGTCAAGGAGAGTCTACCACGTGGGTCCTTCGTCTTAAAGCTTAGGCCACGGTTCCCTTCTTGTTCCAGAGATAATACTTTCTGCTGGTACTACCAATAACTATGGTAAAAGAATAGAACGAAACGCTTTTCTGAGTATGGCGTTTTCCACCCCATAGTTATGAGTTCCTATCTTCCCATACCACCATCCCAATTACTCAGACTTTACCCTCGATGAGAACTAAATGTAATCCCTCGGGATATAACTTCCTTTACATTTAAATAGAATAGCTTTAGCTTTACATGACATTTAAATGAAAAGGTTAATAATACAGATATAGAGTCTGTTTACATATACATCTCCACTGATTGAAAAGTGTTCACAATATAAATTGAATATGTTTTCATTTTTGTTTACACTGATTGAAAAGTTTGAAACTTCCATTACTTTAAAATGAATATTTTCATTTAGACATTTACACTGGTGTAAAGCTTGAAAACTTACATTAACTTTAAAGTGACTATGTTTATAGGGACATTTACACTGCTTTGAAAATGTAAGTATTTTACTTAGAATGTACATCATTTCATTCATCTTTCCCTCCCTGCTCCATAGGGAACCTGGGACTGCTTTATGCTTTTAGTTTTCTTTACGAAACTATCAATAAAGCAATCACCAGCCCGTGCAGTGGTGGGTCATGAACAAATCATTCTAGATACTGAGGTTGCCAGCCTCATATGACCGGGACATCCACCAGCGATTTTCACACATATAAATATTCATATCGTAATGCATACATATTCGTTCACATGTTAGTAAATGAAACACATATAGAATTAAAAATATGCACACTTACGCCAATCTTGGCTACAGACTTGTTGCTCAGATGAATAAAAGAGACGAGTCGGTCTCTTACATGCGTCTGGGGTGTCTTTAATTTGACAATAGATTCCCTCTCTGACTCCGTGTGTTTCAGTTTTTCTTAGTCCTGGTTTTTATTGTTACAATGCTAGAGATTTCCTGGGCTGTTTTTTTTTTAAGTCCTTTTGGAATACTCTAATAAAAGGTCCAGTCAGATAAAAGGCATTCTTGAATTCTAACTTGGCAAATCTGGGTTCTTCTGGCGAGCATGTCTCACAGCAGTTTTTGCACAGTGAAGTGGGTTTGAACAAACGCCAGGTTATATTCCCCCTAAATGTTGTTATGAAACAAATCAGAAAGATCCAATCATTTCAAATCACGCCGGGCGGGTGTGATATTTTTAAAATAGTCACACGTGAAATAAGGTGCGTGCCTGCAAAGGTCACGTATTACCATATATGGACATCTGATGCCTTGCATACACTCTCACAGGCAGATCGGTAGACACACATAACAACATGGGTAAGCTGTAATACTTATTATTTTATTAAAAAGTAATGTTGGTATGTCATGGATGACCCGGAAGCGCTTATGTCACACTTGTCTGCCCACATGTGTCACACAGACAGTAATCTCGTTATCTGTCGTATGAGTACGCAAAAACTCCGTGTTTGCCCAGCTTGTTAACAAACGAGTCGCTTATCAGCGTTAAATCTAAACACGCCGGCGCTCATCTCATCTAGTTGCTGCTCGCAGGCTGGGATAAACATTATCTGCAAGGAGTGTCACAAATGTTTGAACATACAAACCACTTGCTCCTTAGCCGATAATGAGAAGAAATTGGTACACAAATAAAAATCAGTACAAAATATGTCTCTGATCCTGTCGGAGTGAAACAGAGATCGTGATGAGGTTGTCCATTTCGTCACTCATACATCCTTCTCATACAAGAACTAGTGTTTCTTTGCCAAACAAGCCATTCGTTGAAATGTTCAGAATAATCTAGAGATTATTATATCCTCAATGTTACTGTGCTAGTAGAACTAGCAGGCAGAAGAAGACGCTGCAGATGGATACGGCACACAGTGACTGTTGATAGTATTATCAGGAAGTTCTTGTTTGGAAATCCCCAGAATAAGAGAAGCAGAGGTAGATAGAAAAACGCGCGGAGAAGAGAACTGGACACGGAAATGAAAATGATGAGGAAAACATAGAATGACCTTGAGCTGATGGCACGTGACAGGAGGACTTGGATACGTTTGTTAGAGGCCTGGGCTCCTTGGGGAGCTGGAGAGTAATGAATAAATGAATGAATGAACATATGAATGAATACATTAATTTATTAATAAATGAGTGAATTAATTAATTAATTAATTAGTGAATAATTGAATCAATGAATAAATGAATGAATGAGTGAACAAATGAATGAATGAATAAATGAATGAGCTAATGACTGAGTGAATGAGTGAATAAATAAATGAATGAATAAATGAATGCGTTAATAAATGAGTGAATGAGTGAATAAATAAATGAATGCATAAATCAGTGAATAATTGATTGAATGAATAAATGAATGAATGAATAAATGAATTAATGAATGAATAAATGAATGAATAAATTAATGAATAAATTAATGAATAAATTAATAAATGAATTAATGAATGAATAGATGATAAGTGAACAAATGAATGAATGAATGAATGAATGAATGAATGAATAAATAAATAAATGAGTTAATAAATCAGTGAATAAATGAATGAATAAATGAGTTAATAATTGAATGAATGAAGGAATAACAGAATGAATTATTTAATTATTTAATTAATTAACTGTTGATGGTCAACACATCTTGGTGCTAACGTTCTATTTGCTGATTAACCCTATTGTCTGTTTCTTTATTTTTTTTATTTTTTTTAAATTTTATTTTAAAAACGTACTTTAATTATGATGATTATTGCAAATGTAATATTACTTTTATAATGATAAATGCCTTAATTATGCTTAAAGTAAATGTGAGGATGAAATGATATAGTATATATGATGAGAGAAAGAGGAAGGGCAGAATGTCAGATGGGCCAGCGTGCCCAATTCTTAACCCTTTGAAAATAAAGTTCGTTCGTTCGTTCACCATTTGTATACGATAATCTCGTGGTTTCAAACATTCATTTTATTTAGAGATCTTTGGTGGCCAAGGGATATAGATCTACTAGTGACTTCTCCTTCTTGGAATCTGAATGCCTCTAACAGCATTATTCTCTCTGTCTCTCTGTTGCTGTCCTCTTAATAACTTTCTTTGGTGTTCTCCTGTCATTTCTCCAATTCCCAAATTACCTCATTTAGAAACCTTTCTATTCACTTAAGTACTCCAAATGGAGTGAATGTCTGAGTGGCTGAGAGACTTTACGGGAAAGACGTCAGAACGAATGTGTACACGGGGTTCTTCTAATCCGTATCTTTCTTTCTTGCATCTGATTTCCGTTAATTATGTCTCTAACTTTACCGTTTTCCAGATCTCGAAGTGTTTCTGTCTTTCCTAGACTCCCTCTTTGTTTCTCTCTCTCTCTCTCTCTCTCTCTCTCTCTCTCTCTCTCTCTCTCTCTCTCTCTCTCTCTCTTAAATAATTACATAACATCATATGTAGGTTTTAAAGATAATTTTGTCCAGTTTAGTATTAATTATGATAAGGTACTGTAAATCTGTGTAACTGTTATTGTACTGTTGCAATGTTGGGATTTTATTTTATTGTATTTTATTTTGTTATTTTATTATTTAAGTAATATTTAAGATACATGTGAGAATAAATGGATTCAGTATGGAAGATGAGAGAAAGGAAGGGCAGAATGTTAGACGGTCTTGCGTGCCCAATTCTAAACCCTTTGAAAATAAAGTTCGTTCGTTCGTTCGTTCTCTCTCTCTCTCTCTCTCTCTCTCTCTCTCGCTTTCTTTCTTTCTTTATCGCTTTCTTTCTCTCGCTCTGTTTCTATGGCAATTCTTCAACTATTTCTCTTTTCATATATATCTTTAATTTGTTTCGTCTCCACTTCTATTGTCAGTTTTATTTTTTGTAACTACCCTTTGTAATCTGCAGCATGAAAATTGATTCGATTAATTTTTCCAGTTTTTCATTAGTTGCTGACTGTGCCAATTCTGCTTAAGGCGCAATGTTTGTTCCTTTGCATCAACTTAAATACCAGCAGGCATTTCTTCTTGGCTCAACATTTCTATATCGTGCATCCCCTACTACCGTTATGTCTTCTTCTTTTATTCCCCGGCCACCGTCATTTCTATATCTCTTATTCTCTCATATCTTCATTTCTATATCTCTTATTCTCTCATATCTTCATTTCTATATCTCTTATTCTCTCATATCTTCATTTCTGTGTCTTTTATTTTCTACTGCTTTCATTCTACCTTTTTTATTCCTTACTGCCGTCATTTCTACTTGTCTTAGTTCCTCTAGCTAGCCGTCACTTCTACACCTTTTATTCACTTCTGTTGTAATTTCTATATCTTTCATTTACCATTACCATCATTTCTATACATTTTATTCTCAACTGCCGTCATTTCTATATCTTTTTTTTTTCTCAACAGCCGTCATTTCTATATCTTGTTTTTCTCAACTACCATCATTTATATAACTTTTTTTTTCTCTACTAACGCCGTTTCTATATCTTTTATTCTCTACTACAATCATTTCTATATCTTTTGTTATCTACTACCTTCATTTCCGTATCTCTCTAGCATATCATTCGAACTTATGGAAACATTAAATTTCAGCAAACCTGCTTTCTGTTCTCGGGTTTCTCTTTCTCCTTCTTTTTCCGGTTCAAGCTCATTTTGTAATTTATTCCTAGAAGAAAAAAATGTGTCTGTGCACAGTAACAAGACAAAGACCATGAGAATAAATACAGCAAAAGGTGGCCAGATTTCGCAGCAGAAACATCCCTACAAGATATGAACTCATATATATATTTTGGCTGCAACAAAGGCTAAGCTGGATGAACTAACAGTGATGTAGTAATAATAATACAGAAGTAAAAAAGGAGTTTTCGTTGCTTTTGGAAGTGTATGGGGAATCAAAAGAAATGAAGTCGAAGACAGAAATATGGATGTTAAACTTAAATGTCACTGTCTATCATCAACAGTATATTTCAGCTGCCAAAGGAGCATAGGCCTTCAACAAACTTATGTCAGGTCTTCCTGTCACGTGCCATCGGCTCAAGGTCTTTCCGTGTCTTCCTCAGCCCTTTCAAGTCTGTCACCAGTTCTCTTCTCCATGTGTTCTTTGGTCTCCCTCTACCTCTCTTACCCTGGTTCTTCCAGAACCATGACTGCCTTGTAATGTTATCAACAGGTTTTTATTACACTCTTTTATATAACTTCTCTTGTATGTCACTTTCATGTCACTTTCAAATCTTGCAATCGATTTTTCAATCACTTGGCATAGTTGTGTATTCCCGGTGACAATACAATAATCAGTCAATTATTTAATAATTTAATATTGTAATTATGACATTATGAGTAATTACAGTTTTTCGTAAAGAAATGTAAACAAATCAGGGGCCATAATCAAGTTAATTATATGCGTAAAACAGGGCAGTACTCAAACAAATGTCTAGCTAAATCAAGGGAAACCATCAAAATTATAAAATTATGAATCAAGGGAAAGTCGAGTTCGATCTCTAGATGGCCTTCAAATTGAAGAAATTGATTGCACCAAATCAACAGGCACAAACTATAAAAATATGTAATATTGACGCTCTAAAATAAATGGATCGCTTAAGAAATTTTAGACCAGATTTACAATAAGTAAAAATATTGTTTAAGTTTTAGTACGTCATAATTTTTGTAACACTAAAGAGAAGAAAATAAAAAAAAATATTAAAAAATATTTTAAACACACGCTTTTAATGCACTAAAGACCCAAAAACAATTTTTCAAGGAGTTAATAGTTTGCACTAATGATGTAACATCAAATTGTACGAACTTTCATAATTGGTGCTTGTTTAGAAGGATTGGAAATGGTATAACGTGGTTGAATAAATGAAAAGTACCAGGTTTAACAGAAGTCTTGTTTAAAAAAAAAACTGCAATGTCCATAGTTAGATAACACAGCCCTACCAAAAAATAATTTTTTTTGGTGCCAAACATTTTACTCCTGATTGTACATAAATGAGGCCTGCTCAATCCAAATATCACATTTACTTGTCTGTAGCAGCTCTAGTTTTTGAGATACAGACTTTTTTGTATTTCATTAATACAGGGTGACCAAAAAAATAAAACGGGCCCGCGCGCGCACAAACAGTGCGCGCGCGGGCCTATTTTTTTGGGTCACCCTGTATTATTACAATATTTTCTATATAAGGCTATGTAAAAAATAAACCTATTGCTGTCTAGTCCTTTACAAAAGAAAACTGCTTGTTTACTCTCAGTTTCAGTTTTCCAAGAATCTTCCCAGAATTGCCTTTTTTAGATTTTAAACCACTGCATGCATGTTAGTATGCTAGTTATTTTATTACACTTCTAACAGAGAATGGCATTATCTTCAAGAAGAGCATGTTTTCTTTCACCGCATTTATTTTGTTATATTTGTGGAGAGTACATAGGAAGAATATTACTGTTTTTGTGAAAAAGGCATACTTTGCTTACTTTAAAGTAAAACTAGGTGACCAGGACAAGTCTTGGGCTCCTCATATTGTTTGCAAAACATGTGTTGAACACCTGCGACAGTGGACTTGTGGGAAAAGAAAATGTTTAAAATTTGGAATTCCAATGGTTTTGGAGAGAGCCCAAGAACCACTATGATGACTGTTATTTCTGTGTTGTGAATATTAAGGGAATTAATGGAAAAAATCACAAAAAGTGGAAATATCCAGATTTAGATTCTGCTAGGCGACCTGTTCCACACGGAGATGACATACCAATTCCAACTTTCAGTCAGATTTCGGATTCCCTGCTAGAAGATGAGACAGCAGTGGCATGTGGAACGACAAGTGACAGTGATAGTGATTTTGAAGATGATTTTTCAGATGCTCAACGCTTCGACCAGCTTGAACTAAATGATCTAATCCGAGATCTATATCTCTCCAAGGAATCTTCAGAACTTTTGGCTTCAAGATTGAAAGAAAAAAAAATTACTCACTAACAAAGGTTACATTTTATCGCAGCAGAGAGCAAGGTTTTATTCCATTCTTTTGTAAAGAAAACAACCTTGTGTTTTGTACTAATGTAGGAGGTCTTGTTAACAAAATGGGTGTAAGTTATACACCAGATGAGTGGCGACTTTTCATTGACAGCTCTAAAAGAAGTTTGAAGGGTGTTCTCTTACACAATGGTAACAAATATGGCTCAATTCCAATTGCTCATTCTACTACAATGAAGGAGGAGTATGCTACAATAAACACAGTTCTGGAAAAATTGAAGTATTTAGAACATAACTGGATGGTTTGTGTAGATCTTAAAATGATGAACTTCTTGCTTGGCCAGCAAATGGGATTCACCAAATATCCATGCTTTATATGTTTGTCGGATAGCAGGGCAAAAGATATGCACTGGACAAAGAAACAGTGGCTGTTGAGGGATGAATTTAAAGTTGGAGAAAAAAATATTGTCAATAAGCTTCTCATTGATCGAAAAAGAGTTCTACTGCCACCATTACGTATAAAGCTTGGCTTGATGAAGCAATTTGTTAAGGCACTGAACAAAGATGGTACCTGTTTTAATTACTTATGCAGAAAGTTTACAGAATTGAGCATAGACAAACTTAAAGCTGGAATTTTGATGGACCTCAAATTAGAAAGTTAATAAACGATCCAAATTTTATTGATTCCATGAACAAAACAGAGTCCACAGCCTGGTCATCATTTGTTTTAGTTGTGCAAAACTTTCTGGGTAACTTTAAAGCAGACAATTATTCTGAATTAGTTGGAAACATGCTGTCGAGTTTTTGTGAACTTGGATGCAACATGAGCATAAAATTGCACTACCTCCATAACCATTTACATTTATTTCCGGAGAATCTTGGCGACTTTAGTGAGGAGCAAGGTGAAAGATTTCACCAGATATAAAAACAATGGAAGAGAGATACCAGGGACTTTGGGATGCCCACATGATGGCAGATTACTGTTGGACCCTTAAGCGTGACTGTCCGGGCATATCACATTCCAGGAAGTTCTCGAAAAGATCCGTTTTGCGTGTTGACTAAACAAGTGCTAGTGATAAAGTTTTATTACATTTTTGGTAATATATGCACAGTAATTACATATAATATGAATGCAGACTAAAATCAAAATGCCACTGATAGCACCTAACTCTAGGATTGTACATAACAATTGCCCTACTAATATGGTCATTCTTAGTTATCTCAAAAACTAGAGCTGATAGAAAAAATCTGATTAAATTTTTGGAATCAGCAACCCAAAATTACCCAAGAACAGCTATAAAATTTAAGGCACCAAAATGTGTGTATACCAGTGTAATAGAAGAAGATCTAAAACACACAAAGAAGGGAACGTGTTGAAAAATATGAAACAGACACTGAAGACACGAAAAGACTTTGAACAGATGGCACAAGAGGGAAATGCTTGGCGTGAATTTGCCAAAGACCTGTCACTCCAGATGAAGCTGAAGCGTGAATTATGAATGAATTCACTCTTGTTGTAAAGGTAAAGGTAGTCTTATAGTAGATACTGCAGTAGGGAGTGTAAGTGTTCCAGACTTCATGATACTATGTTCATCTTTGTGGTTTAGGGTGACTAGTTTCGGTCTAATTGATGCCCCTCTTTTTTTCATTCTCTACAAAGTGCTTCAACTGTTTGCCATATCTTCTTTACACCTCTCTACTTCTTCCTTCTCTCTTCAACATTGTTCATACAGTGTTTTTGTTATCTCTCTTCTTTCTTTACCACTGCCATCATTTATATACCTTTCATTCTCTATCTTACTTTTTGTTCTAACTTCGTTTTAATATGTTTTGTATCGTCCTGAATAGCATTTCTCGTTCTTTATTTCTCTCTTTAGCTTCATTTAAATTATAAAGTTCTATTTATTCTTGGTTTATTATGTTGCGTCTCATCCATCAATATTTCATTATCTCCAATCTTCTAATCCATTCCCCCTGGTATCTTCCAATCTTGTCCAAGTACGTATCTAACCATCGTATTCCTAACACTAGCTTCATTCAGTCAATGAAGACCCTGTTCCCCTGGCGGGCAGAGATCAACGGCCACACGATTCTGTTTGTCTCGTGTAACTGTGCACGAGCTTGTGATTGGGAGAGTGGTCAGAGCGCTGGCTTCTCACGGCAAAGGTACCGCATTCAAAACACCTTGGCGTCCCGTTCCAGTCTAACCAGGTGGAAATGGGTACTTGACTCTGCTGTCTTGAGTTAGAGAAGGCAAAGATAGTGGCGATGGGAAATGGGTACCCCACCTTTCGAGGCTAGACCTTGTATAGGGAAATCTACAATACTTCGCTTCCTCACAGCAGTATCTATTTGAGACTGTATGTACCTTGTTAACCGTAACCACCGCCGCCTCTCACAAGATATATTCCTCATCCTTTATTTGAAGTAAAGTGAGTCTTCTCCGAGTCTTGTTTATATTTATCTCATCAGGGTCTGCAGTCAGCTGTCATCACTGTATATCCAGCGCGTAATAATATGTAAATCAAAGTTTCAGTTAAAATGAAATGTAATGTTTCCCCATATACGTTCTTTCCTGGTTAAGAATTTTTTATTATTAACTAGAAATGCCCGTTGTTTGGATGTTTCAAATCTTTGATGCTCAAAATCACTTCGTTCTACTCATTGCAGACAGCTGAAACTTGGTACATTTTAATTTGTCAAGTTTTATTTGGCATCGGCCAAGCCAATTTTATATAATCAGTGTTGCTACCCTGAATTTGGGGTGGGGGGGGGGGGCTACATTTCGACGAATTGGGATACTTTTAGCGACTTCGGCTACTTTAGGCGGGTTTTTTTGTGTGGCTACTTTGGGCAATTTTGGGGCGAAATTTAGGTGACGTTCTTCAATTAATGAAGAAAATGATTCCTAGATGGAACCAAAAATATAAATACCTACATCCAGGTGAATCCGCCTATAGGTGGCAAAGTTGTATATAACATGTAAAATAAAGTGGAAGTAACTCTATTAGTGCAAGAGTTAATAGTAAGGGACATAATATAATATAAAAAAAGACTGTACTTTATGCTTAACACGACAAACTGTTATTAAACTCTGTAAAGTGCTATTAAATAAATAAATTGTATCAAAACCGCTAAATTATTAAATTTTATTTTAAAGATAGGATAAGTATTAATTATTGATTACAAGAGCTTTACTTTGGATATTTAAACTTATCAAAGTTGTTTAAATTAATGCATATAACCTACAATAATAAAAGTGTTTCCTTAAGCTTTAATTATTGCTGTTTAAGTAGGTCGATAGACTGACTATCCGTTGTCGCAATAGTACATCAGCACACGTTTTTACGAACTCGGCCTTTTGGTTAAGATCAATGTGTCTTAGGCCGGGATCATACACAATTCACACAGTCTACTAAATAAAGTCAATAGACCTCACTTCGAGCCCCAGAAGCTTTTTTTTTTTTTAAATGTTAACTTCAAACAAACCAATTTATTCCTTCATTTTCCTGGAGATGATTCGTTCATCCCTTCATAGCATCGCTTCTCGGCCTTTTGGCTAAGATCAAAGTGTCTTAGCCAGGGCCGAGATCACACATATTTTACACAATAAAGGTACACAATAAAGTCAATAGACCTCACTTTGAGCCCCAGAAGGGGTATTATAAAAAAATCATAGCATCGTTCTATTTCGCTTCTCGGCCTTTTGGCTAAGATCAAAGTGTCTAAGCCAGGGCCGAGATCAAACACATTTTACACAATAAAGTCAATATACCTCACTTTGCGCCCCAAAAGGGGTTAAAAAAAAGTGGTTCTATTTAGGAACCATTTAATCCTTAAAACAAATCTCTTCGTCACAATGAAGCGTCCTCCTCACTTAAAAATATAAAATTTATTTTAAACGGCTGTAACACATGAAAAATATTGTGAAAAACAAGTCAGCCCATATTTTTCATCTCCCGCTGCGCCTTTTCCACTTCTCAACAATCATGACACGAACACTACAGTTGGTCGATGTATAGTAAATATCACAAGAGGTTTAGATGTTATTAAGAGAAGGGCTATCCTGGACAAATAGGTGTATCAGAGGATACCAGGATAGTGCCAGATAAGAGACTGGTCTTATAAGTAATACCCCCTTCTCTGAAAAAGAGCAAGGGTGTATAGACAATCCAGGTGAGGTCCAGCTATGTAAGTTCCCAGAGTAAGGAATGATGATGATGTAGTTCTCTGGGTCCCTATCCGCTACCTCTTAAGATCTCACCAAGGATTAAAATTATCTGTGTAGTGTTATATTTATTAGACTCAATATATGTCTAGGGTAATTTATTATAACAGTGATGAATTTCAAAACAGAACTGTAACTTTAATGAAAATTAAGTAAGTAAGTCTGTCTGAAATTTTATATACAATTTAATTGTCCTGATGTGGCCGTGTATGTTTATACGGCACTAGTAGTTATATTGATTTTATGTAGTCAGAGTTAATCCTTCATATGTTGTGGTGGTTCAAGTGCTAACTGGCGTTCCGCCAGAGATCATAATACTTGACCTTTACTTATTTTTTGAACCCAGGAATGTTCTTCCCTTTGAGTTTGGTGATAAGCAAAACAGTTTCAGCACAACAACGTATATCCACAAGAAATTATTGTAAAGTTCCACAAACAGCAATGTAGAAAAATTCAATTAGAGTTTATTGATGTAATTAGACAAACACTGTAAATTTCACAATGATGATTGGTTATCCGATATGAAAAAAAAATATGTAATCCAACGAATAATATATGTACATCCAAATAGAAATATATACTGATTTGTCTACTCAAAAACTTGTCTTGGTATCCTCAAAGACGAAGTTCTCCTAACGCTATCAGTAAAAATCCTCTAGTCTAAAATCATGGTATCCTTGGAATCATAAGTCCTGAAATCGCTACCTATCGCCCACAACTCTTCTATTTATACTATTTCTTCTTTTTTCCCGCCTTTTTTCACAAGACCCGTCCTTTTTTTCACACGACACAATAATTAACATTTGCACTCCTCTCCTCAGCTTTTAGACCTTTTTGCACACGACATTCTATTATTTCGACTTTATTTTCACATGTGTGATCTTTTCCAACTTAACAATAGGATTACAAAAAACCAGATCACACAAACATTTATTTCCCACTTACGCGCTTATAAAACCCATTCATTATTATCTGGGACTGACCTACGTTTGCCCTGTCAGAGCAGTAACGGCAACTGAACTTTGAATGAATACTGCGTTTTGTGTAAAAACGTCTTATTTGCATTTAAGGTCTGTCATTCTTACATGTATCATCTTCTAGCACATATAAACGCTTAGCGTTAAAGTAGGAGGGACAAAGCTAGCGTGAAAGGCCAAGCGGTCACATACGGCCCTGGCCACACAAATGTATCCCAGAGGGAGACATTTGCGTACTATCAACTAAGTACCTCATGCTAGTGACTGTTATAAACAACTAACCTATTGGTACAGTCTCTTAGAGAGAAAAAAAAAAATTTTAAAAACAAAAATTGTTCGTAAAAAGAGGGATCCCAGTATATTTATAATGCGTAAAACGGGGATATATAAAATTTGTTAATACACTTCCCCATTGAACAGTATTGATGTACACTACTTCTTAACAATATCAATATGAACAACGCTGTGCGTTAGTCATCACCATAATGATAACATACTTAATGATAACATTTAAATAAATAAAAAATAAATAAATAAAATAAAAAAATAATCGCATACGATTTTCATGGGTTGTGCAAACAACACAAATAAAAACAAAACAAAAAAAATACTTTGGCAATATTTAACAGAATTGACTAATATTCATTAAGTGTTTAACAATCTTAAGTGTAATAGCTGCAACGAACATCAGCATAACAGCATAGAACTAATGGTCAAACATCAGACCGTGGGACAAAAAAAAAATGTAATATACGAACACATATATATATATATATATATATATATATATATATATATATATATATATATATATATATATATATATATATATATATATATATATATATATATATATATATACATATACATATATATATATACATATACATATATGGGAATAAACATACATGGCAATGTTAATCTATAAATAATTTATTATAAAAAATATGAACTGGAGCTGTACACTCTCGTAACTGTCAATATAGAACGTGGTAAATATAATACAATCATATGATACAGGCGACCCCAATCCTGCCACTGTGGTCAGTGATTTACCAGGATGTATATGGGTCTTAAACACCAAAAATCTGGACAAGTTTGGTGCACTGTCTATGTGTTCGTCGTAAAATATAAATATAGCATTATTAATCTGGTTACATGGAGTTACAAAGTATTTATTTTAAAATGTCTCAAATCTCCAACTTATGTAATAGTCGTTACTATGAGGGAGGACAACTATACCGATACAAAAAATTATCGGGTGTTGGAGTATGTACTATCTCAGTTACCCTGAACCAAGTACCAAACTGTTTATAGGTTCGTCATCAAATTTTTTTTTTTTTTTTTTTTTTTTTTTTTAAACCAGCGGCACTTGGGCTTTCAGCCCTTCGGCCCAATGACATGTCATTGCGAGGCTGGGGAACCTGAGGACTTTCTTTTCAACCCGGTCAGGAGCTTCGCTCCTTCCCATCAACAGAGGGTTTATCACGGGAGCCGTTCAGGCTATTCAGTCAAATTTCCGGACGTAAACATTTCTTCAAACGCCGACGCCCGGGTTTGAACCATGAACACCTGGTCGCCAGTACAACGCCGAAGCCATTACACCAGCGCGGCTCCCAGTCATCAAATATAAAATCCGCATACAAATGCAAGTTCATAATAATGGACAACAATTTGTCAAGAAAATATACTGTAGCGTTCCGCGTACAACGTGACAAATGGTCAGAAAAATACAGGTACATCAATATGTGATGTTTATTTCTCAATACAAGGTATAATGGACAACAATTTGTCAAGAAAATATACTGTAGCGTTCCGCTTATAACGTGACAAATGGTCAGAAAAATACAGGTACATCAATATGTGGTGTTTATTTTTCAATACAAGGTATAATGGACAACAAATTGTCAAGAAAATATACTGTAGCGTTCCGCTTACAACGTGACAAACGGTCAGAAAAATACAGGTATATCTATATGTGATGTTTATTTCTCAATTCGAGGTTTATCAACATGTGAACATATCCGTTATCATGTTAGCGATTTCCCATGAAATCGTCATGGTTTGCATGTAACAATGTAGTATTTCGCCAATCCGCGAACTGTGTTGATTAGCATATACGTTTTACCCAACTTGCAAAATGCACCAAGTCAAATTTTAGGTGAAAATATATATGTCTCAGTTATTTAGTGGAGTGGGGTGTATATTGGGATAAATGACGGAGTATGGTTTATCACCGTGGGAGGGTGTTGAGGATTGTGCGCGATTTTCCAGTACTCATTCAGCTGAAGTGGTTTGTGGTGCAACCATGCGAATGCTGCAGACATTCACATGCTTGCAAACCCCGAAACCATCCTCAACAGAGGGGAACGAATGTCAGTCATGGGAATGTACTCGGGGGTCTTAGTGGCGTTAGCTGTGTCAGTGGGGGTAACAATGTCCTCATTATCTTTCACCGATGTCCGCTGTGGACATCTCATCAAAGACGAAATAGTGTTGAAATGGTGCACCTCATGCTGCGTGTTGTGGGGCTGTCTGCGTTTTCCACGCAATCTCTTACGTATGTGCTCCTGAGGCAACCGGACAAATCCCGTTAACAGTGGGGAGTCATCTGCTGCACCAGAATGTGGGCGCCCCGTTGCCGTGTGAAATTCAGTGTTGTCTGGACTGATCACACTTTCGTGGTCACTCTCGGGATCTGCGGTATCTAGGTCAGATTCGTGTCGGAATGGAGGTGATGGAAAAATAATATCTTCCACAAGTGTGCATGTAGCGCTGTCTGCGTTTTCATCATTAGGCGGTGCTGTGTGTCGAGTATCATTATCTTGTTCAGATGTGTGCCGTTCTGCTTGTGAAACAGCGTTGTCTGTGTGTTCGTCGCAATTTCTATTGTTGCTCTCTGATTCTCTGCGGCAATATGTATTTATGTTCTCAGATTCTCTGTGTGAGGTTTTTGACGTATCTGTGGAATGAAAGTGGTTCAATGTGGCTTTATGCATGGGTCTGCCATTAGATAAAACTGGTGGTGCTATCGGGCGATGAGTATCTGTCTTAATTTGTGCTGCATGAGCTTTGGTGACTATGTTCTTCTCATCATCTTGTTCAAACGCATTTATCACCAACTTGAAATTGTTCTAATTTAGCTCTTTTATCATGTTGTTTCTGCCATTTCTTGAAGGCTTTCTGTGCATTACGATTAGCTATCTGATGTGCTCTATACTTCTCTTGTAGTATGACTTCGATGGGATTTTCACCTTGATACTTTAATGAAAATTAAGTAAGTAAGTCTGTCTGAAATTTTATATACAATTTAATTGTCCTGATGTGGCCGTGTATGTTTATACGGCACTAGTAGTTATATTGATTTTATGTAGTCAGAGTTAATCCTTCATATGTTGTGGTGGTTCAAGTGCTAACTGGCGTTCCGCCAGAGATCATAATACTTGACCTTTACTTATTTTTTTGAACCCAGGAATGTTCTTCCCTTTGAGTTTGGTGATAAGCAAAACAGTTTCAGCACAACAACGTATATCCACAAGAAATTATTGTAAAGTTCCACAAACAGCAATGTAGAAAAATTCAATTAGAGTTTATTGATGTAATTAGACAAACACTGTAAATTTCACAATGATGATTGGTTATCCGATATGAAAAAAAAATATGTAATCCAACAAATAATATATGTACATCCAAATAGAAATATATACTGATTTGTCTACTCAAAAACTTGTCTTGGTATCCTCAAAGACGAAGTTCTCCTAACGCTATCAGTAAAAATCCTCTAGTCTAAAATCATGGTATCCTTGGAATCATAAGTCCTGAAATCGCTACCTATCGCCCACAACTCTTCTATTTATACTATTTCTTCTTTTTTCCCGCCTTTTTTTCACACGACCCGTCCTTTTTTTCACACGACACAATAATTAACATTTGCACTCCTCTCCTCAGCTTTTAGACCTTTTTGCACACGATATTCTGTTATTTCGACTTTATTTTCACATGTGTGATCTTTTCCAACTTAACAATAGGATAAAAAAAAACCAGATCACACAAACATTCTTTTCCCACTTACGCGCTTATAAAACCCATTCATTATTATCTGGGACTGACCTACGTTTGCCCTGTCAGAGCAGTAACGGCAACTGAACTTTGAATGAATACTGCGTTTTGTGTAAAAACGTCTTATTTGCATTTAAGGTCTGTCATTCTTACATGTATCATCTTCTAGCACATATAAACGCTTAGCGTTAAAGTAGGAGGGACAAAGCTAGCGTGAAAAGCCAAGCGGACAAACTGAACCTCAATCTTTTCAGGTCAGGAATATTCAATAAATGAAATGAAAAAATATTTACACTCTTAAAAATCAATAACAGGAAATTTCAGTCCATAGGGCATCTTCTTCTTCTTCTTCCGTCCTTAGCCAATGACCGTCAAAGCAGTCAGTGGCCATTACGCCTAGTGGCGTCTTAAGGGCAACAACGAATAGATTTTCTTAGCCGTTGTTCCCATCACGCCTAATGGCGTCTTTAGGGCAACGACAAATCAATCCGTTTGTTGTTGTTTCCGTAATCAAAGTGACTGGCAAACGGGTGATGGGGCATCTTGTTCCCAGGAAATCTATCCTCACTTTTTATGCAACTAAATGTCAAGTTTTTTTGTTTCTTGAATGTTGGCTTTAAATCTGTAGATAGTTTATATGTCTATTTCTTGTCATCATATGAAGGTAAGTTAAGTAGACTGTCTATTTTCAACTTGGGTGAGCTTCTGAAATTATGTCACTGGCTGGTGACTTATCTGTGGTTGCTGTTGAATTTTCTGCCCACGACTTGACCCAACAATATTCAGAGACTTGTGGAAAATACTGCTGGATAGAGCTCCTGACTTAGGCCGAGCTGTGGTCTCCAGCAGCCTCTCGTAACAATGGCCAGAGATCACTTCAATATACTGAGATCGAACCCTCAAGTAAATATATCCTCTCTCACACAACAAGCTGAACTGGCCTTCTACGTAAACTTAGAACTGCGTCTTTAGTACCGAATCTGTCCACATCTGTCAGCTCGGGTAAGTTTTTAATTCTAATGGCCCCGATCGTTGTTGTTGTTGTTGTTGTTTTGATGAGTTGATGGGTGGAGATCGGGCACTCAACATCTGATCATTGTTGCCTCTTCTCGTTCCATCTTGTTCTACCCTGTTCAACCTGAAAGTTGGTTATAATTGGGGTATTTAGTGTCATTTTATTTACTAATTTTGTATTCAATTTAAATAACTCGTGGGGCAAAGTCTTACAGACAGGGGGTATGATGTGCTGGTGTTGTGGGTAGTGGGTTTCCCCCCTTGCTTCACCCTAGGCCTAGTGAATTCTTGTTCATGAAAGGAGCGACCATTGCGGTGTTAGTCTCTTGGCCTAGCAAAACCTCTCATACCCCAAGATCGTTGTGCGTGGTGAAGAGCCACACCCTCCTCGAGATAGTCCTGGTAACTGAGGGTGCGAATCCTCAGGCTAAACACAACGGATCTAGAGGAGCAAACCTCGATAATAAAACCGGTGCACTACACCGTACACGCCCTCTCTGGGTGGGAAGGAGCCAGATGGATACTGAACAAGTCTTGGGAGTGGGAACGAGTGTGGACTGCTCCCTGAAGATCGGAACCCATCGTACAGGCACAGAGACTCAGGACGTGACGATCCTATTGCCTTCAACTCTTGGTCACATGCCTAGAGCCTCGGAGAACTCGGCGTAACCAGCAGGCAATTTGGTGGCGGGGAAAGAGCACTGTGAGCCCTACCTTGGCTACGTATCACAAGGAGACGCAGAAACACCCCCTTTATCTCCCCCAGAGCTGGCACAGTACACTTCTGGCTTCTACCCGGGGCGGTAGGAAATCCACAGGCACCCCAGCATCACAATGCCATGAAGATGACAAAGTTGGAATTTACTAACTCAAACCTGGCAGAGCAAGTCCTCCATCAGATGCGGCCGATGCTGGGCCCACTGGCGCGTGGACACGTCCCGATCCCCATCGAGACTTGCCCGGGGAGCCCACCCCGGCTCAAAAAAGCAGAGAAGGCCACTCTCCAAACCTCCGATGTCTTGCGGGCAGTGTTAGGATGTGCAAGAACATGGACAAGAAGACTCCACAACTTCCCCACTGAAGACACGCCCACGGCGACCGTTGCCTCAATTGGCTGTGTGTGGTGTACCCGGAAACGGGGCCTCCCAGTACTGAGGCACAGTTAAGTCCCCGATGTCACTTATCGGTGCAGAGTTGAGAGAGATGGCTGAGCATCACAATCCCCCCCCTGTGTTGCAGCATGATGAGAACCCAGCATTGCACACTGAGCTTGGGGGGATCACTGGGGCACCAGACTTAATACTGGCTCTTGACTGGATGGCCGCATGCAGGAGATTTCTACAATGGAGGGTTGGCAGGTGGTGGGTATCTGGAAGTGGCTCTGTGCAGGACGTGAGGATTCCTTGGGAGAGCCCAGAACCAGAGCACAGCATTGTGCAAGCTTTGCATAGTTGGAGAGCCCCCTGGATGACGGGGAATGCACAGTGTGCTACCCCACCTATCCCCAACTGCTAACTTAGAACCAGAAGTGGGGTCCTCTGTATGCGTGCCAGGCCAGGATAAAATGCCTGGGAAAGAGACTGGAGCTCAGAACTCCCTAACTCAAAGTTGCAGGATGGCAGAAAAGCCATGGGAAAGACAGGGCTATTTTGAAGATAACGCAACCATATTTTCACCATACGAGCTCGGACGCCGCCTCGGTAAACAAGGTCCGCGCAGAGCAGTGACACCCCCAGGCTGCTTGCGAAGAGTCTACTACTGGGAACATAAACAGATTAGGGATGAGCCCACTCTCCCGTTGAACAGGTGCTAAAGTCATAGATACTGGGCCAGAAGGCGCACCGGAAACCACAGTATCACGCAACTCAACTGTCCTCGCTTTTTTTTTTTCTATGGAGAGTACACCGTCAAATAAATCTCGTACTGGTGCTCGCCCTGTGGAGCTCCACCAGGCAGGTGCAGTGCCGGGCTCTGAGCCTCGACAGAGCCCACCCTCAGCTACTGGAGGACCCTCTAGACCGTCTTGTGGAGTCAGCAGACGGCGGAGGAGAACTACTGACCAAAACAAAACAGAAAAAGAGAAACCCAGAGTGCCACTTGTCATGATGCACTGGAATGCAGAGGGAGTGAACAGCAAGCAGGCTGGATACAGCAAAAAGACAGAGCTGGAAAACATCTTGTATGAGAAGCAAGTCAGTGTTTGCTGTATCCAAGAGACTCACTTGAAAGCAGATCAAACCTTTAAAATAAGGGGATATCAATGCTCAGATCCGACAGAAAAGATAGACGAAAAGGAGGAGTACTTACTCTTGTAAGGAATAACATTCCTGCACACGAAAGGAAAACCTTCATGGATGGAGCAGAATATCAGCTGTTGCAGATAAAGGTAGACAAGATGGAAATAGAACCCTGAACTATTACTGTCCGAACAACAAACCCCTGAGTCTCAGCTCTATACAGGTACCAGCCACCAACTTTATAGCAGTTGGAGACTTTAATAGCCACTCCCAGAGCTGGGGCTATAACCATCTGGATCACAGAGGTGAAGAGGTTGAAACTTGGCAAGATGATCACTCCCTAATCCTAGTCAATAATGCCACAGATACTCCTACCTTCTACTCCAGAGGATGGCACACAACTTCAACCCCAGATCTTGCCTTCTCCACACCAGATATAGCTGGATCTATTAGTAGAGAAGTAGGAGACCAACTAGGGGGAAGCGACCATCGCCCAATCTTTCTTACTGTCCAGAGTGCAACTCTCAGTACAGGCCAAGCCATTACAAGATGGAACTACAAAAAAGCCAACTGGGGTTTATTCAGGCATCAGGTGAACACGCTGCTGTCTACCCTCAAGGTACAGAACAGAGACATTAATGAAATGGTAAAAGACTTCAACAGATGCATACTACAAGCTGCAAAAGAAACCATTTCCCAAAGGAATGGCCGGCGTAACTATAAACTACATACCATACTGGGTCCAGCACACTCCAAAGAACGCCAGGAAGCTATGGACAGGGCTATAAAGAAAGGACGCAGAGGCTCAGCCTTCACTTGAAACTCACAACAAATGGAAAAAGGCTGTAGCAGAGTTTCAGAGAACAAAGCTAGAAGAAAAACGGAAAAGCTGGAGAACTAAAACGGCATCGCTGAACCTTGAGAAAGACGGCAGGGGGGTGGGGGGACTTTGGAGATTAGTCAAGTCCTCCTAAATAGAAGACGTTCCTCACCAAGGCAGACTATCACATTGGATGAAGGTGGCAAACTTTTCAGAGGAAAACAAGCTGCAGACTTGTTTGCTAGAAGATACAGTTCAGAAAGCAACTTACCCATTAACATAGACCATCAGAGAGAGATAAGAAAAGAAATACTGGCAACCATGGGACAGACAGATACCCTGCCCCAATGAGGGAACCCATCACACTAGGAGAACTACAGAAGGCTATTTCCAAGCTTAAGTTTCAAAGTCACCCGGCCCAGACAAAATCAGCAACGAAATGCTAGTAAATCTGAGCTCAGCAGCAAAGACAAAACTGCTTGAGATATTCAACCACAGCTGGTTGAAAGGAACGGTACCCCAAGTATGGAGAGAAGCCATCACAATACCCATACTAAAGAAAGGGAAATGTAAGACCGAGGCTGCAAGTTACCGGCCAATCAGTCTCACAAGCTGTGGTTGGGAAGACTATGGAGCGAATAGTCAACCACAGATTGAAATGATATTTAGAGTCTGAGCAGATCCTGGTGCCGGAACAAGCTGGATTTAGAGAATGCTACAGTATAGAAGACCAAGTTACTTACTTGTCTCAAGCAATAGAAGATGCCTTCCAGTAGCGAGAAAAAGGTCCTAACGATCTGGGTCGACTTCAAGCGGGCCTTTGACGAAGTGTGGAGAGATTGCCGCATTGCAAAACTTAGGAGAAGTGGAATCCAAGGCAACATGATGAAATGGATCCAGTCATACTTGCATAACAGGAGAACTAGAGTCACTCTTGACGGTCTGCAGAGCAGAAAAGTGTTGCTCCATCAGGGGGTACCTCAAGGAGGAGTAATTTCCCCAACACTTTTCCTTGTTTACATCAAAAGACCTGTGAAAGATCTCCCTGCAGGAGATAAAGATGNCTTATATCNAGNTGACCTAGTAGTCTGGNGCGCTNATGAAAANGTCACCACNGCNAANTATAGAATGCAGCGTGCAGCAGACATGCTAGTGTCATGGGCAGAGAAATGGCTTATCACAATAAACACAGACAAAACCTCCACAACACTGTTCTCCCTCGCCCCCAAGGACAAATCAGCTAACATACACCTAGGGACAACCGTGATCAAGGAAGAAAGCTACCCCACCTATCTTGGGGTGACATTTGACCAACAGGCTTAGATGGAATAAGCATACTGAAAATGCAGAAGGAAAGGACCGAAGACGACAAGGCAGACCCAGAAAATTAGCAGGTACCAACTGGGGAGCAAATGAACGAAATCTAAAGAAGATTTATAATGGAGTAAGTAAGACCACACTTATAGTTTTAGCTCAGCAGCATGGTCATCAGCTGCTAACTCACATCTGCAGTCTTTGGACAAGGTGCAAAATCAAGCTCTCAGGCTCATTACAGGAGCCATGAAAACTACACCAATAACAGAGATGCAGAAGTTTGCTGGATTACAGACATTGTCCCATAGAAGAGACACAAAGACCATGATCCAGATGGAAAAGTACAACAGTATGCCAATGCACCCAATGAAGGCAAGACTAGATGATCTGGCATTGGGACGTCTAAAGCGTAGCAGCTTTGTGCATCGGGGAAAAAGACTTACAAGACATCATCAAGAAGACCTATCCATGAAGACAACACCACTGAAGCCCACCCTATACCCTGTACCATGGGAGCAGGCCAGCAGTGCCCTCCAAATTAATACAACAGTCAGTGGTCTCACAAGTGGATGTGAGTATAATGATCTGCAAAAACGAACTGCTACATTGAGTATGATCCAAGAAAGCTATCCCGATCAATCATGGATACATGCCTATACAGATGGATCAGCAACTAATGCTGTTAGGAATGGAGGTGCCGGTATCTTTATCTCATATCCTGACAACCACTATGAGACTAGGCACATTCCCACTGGTCAATTCTGTTCCAACTATACAGCTGAGGTTCAAGCTCTAGAGCAAGCTGCAAATATGATTTATAACACCAACTCTGACTGCCACCAGGTAGTCATCCTCACAGATGCACTGTCTGTCCTGCAAGCTCTCAAGGGTGGTAAACTCCCGCATCTGAGAAATGAACTAAACAAGGTAGCTGCCAAAAAGAGAACCATACTTCAGTGGGTACCATCTCATTGTGGTGTACCCGGAAATGAAAAGGCAGATAAACTTGCAAAAAAGGGAGGAGAATGTGAACAAGAAGAAAATGAAGTCACATACTTTGAGAAAAAGAGAGCTATCCAGACTATCAGAAGAGAACAGAACCAACCCAAAGACGACTATCACACTCTCGACCGGCAGGGACAGATAACTATTTTTCGACTCAGGACAGGGCATAACAAACTGAATAAACACATGCACAGGCTACGATTGTCTGCTTCACCACTGTGCACATGCGGATTAAACGAACAAACTGCTGAGCATGTTCTACAGGACTGTCCTCTGTATGACCAGTTAAGAAAGATATACTGGCCCAATGACTCAACACTAAACTCAAAGCTATATGGAGTTAAAGAGGAACTTCAAACAACAGTCGAATTCATCATGAGAACTCGTCGACGGTGTAATCATCAAAGATGCGATCGCAAGAAGAAGAAGAAATAACTCGTCTTTTGCAGTTGCTGATTTTTATTTATATTAGTATTTGTCAATTTTATTTTCTCTTTTGTATTGTTTCTAGATAACTATTGTTCTTTACACTTGGTTGTCAATTGTATTAGTATTTGTTCTTTGTTGAGTTGTCCCCCCCCCCCTTTTTTTAATACCTTGTCTTTTCCTTGTCCTATGATGTAGTTATTTGTTTGTTAATGCTTTGTTAGTTCTTGCTGCTTAATTTCTATTTAGTTGGATGATTTTCCTGAAGTTCTAACCTTATATTTTTTCCTTTGTTTTATGTATATATCTTTTAAGTATTGATTGGGCATCTCTTGGGGCATCTATACTTAAAACCTTATCACCTGTTAAGTCTATATTGTGATTTCTATAGTAAGTTTTTAATTCAAGCCTTTGTTGTTCATACTTTTTACAGTGGATCAGGTAGTGGTCTATGTCATTCTCTTCCTGACATTCTTGGCAGTGTGGTTCTTCTACCATGAAGTAAGCTGCACCGAGTCGGAGACGCCACAGTTTTTTGTTCGATGGTATCTTTAATTCTTCTCTGACCTGGCATGTCCTCGTTGGTTCTTTCAGCAGTTTGAACGCGTGTCTGCCTTTTCTACTTTCCTTCCATGTTGTCTCCATTCCTCGTTTATAGTTTCCTTCACTTGGCTCTTGATCTCTGACCTTCCCAGTCCTGCTTTTATATTGTTTTTACTTGTTCTTCCCTTCTTGGCATTCTGGTCTGCCAACTCGTTGCCAGCTATACCTATGTGTGCTGGAACCCACACTAGCCTCACACTACATCCTCTGTTCTCTAGTGATGTATTAATTGCTAGAATTTCTTCCTTTATGTCTGGCCGGCTACATTTACCTGGGTGTTCTAGTGCTTGTAGTGATGATAGTGAGTCTGTAAATATCGTAACAGCTTCTGGTGGGTTATCTTCGATTATTTCTAGACTTTTAAGAATTGCTACCATCTCTGCAGTAAAAAAAAATCGATGCCCCTCCCGTTACACTGTAGCTCTTTTTTATTCCCCATTGTGGTATTACAACTCCGGCACCTAGTTGCCCACTATCACCCTTGGATCCCTCAGTGTAGACGGCCAACTTTGTTTAGTTAGTTGCTCTATGAAACTTTTCTACTTATCATTTTGGCTTCCTTATCTTCTATGTTTTGTTTGATCTTTTCAGTAAGTGAGTAGTCTATGATTGGTGTTTTTAGTTCCCATGGTGGTATTTTGCTTCTGTATTTATTACTATTTTCAATTGTGTTTGATAGTTCTTTGAACTGCATTAGGTCTTCTATAGTTCTCCATCCTGTTGGATATCTATCTTTATTTAAGGGGACGTCCCATACACTTGGTTGGTTTTTGACAAATGCTTTATGTGCTGGGTGGGTCACTTCTTGTGCTACTTTACTCCAATAATTTAATCTCAGTTCTTTCCGTCTTAGACCAAGGGGAGTATGCCGAGAGCTACTTCTAGAGCTTCAACTGGTGTCGATATAAATGCACCTTGATTGTAATGGTTCTCATGGCTGCATTTTGAATCCTGTCCAGTTTTGCTTTGTTAGAAGCTGCAGCTGAGTCCGTAGACTATTATGCTGGCATAATCCAGTTTCCCCCTGATGAAGGACTTGTAGAACATAAGCATTATTTTATTGCTGGCCCCCCATCCATTACCTTTTACAATCCTTAGTATATTTAGGGGTCCCCTACAGCTTTCTACCAAATTGTCTATATGTTTATTATAGATTATTTGTTTATCTTAATTTATGCCCAGAAAGCTTGTTGTTGAGGAGGTACATAATTTCTGTCCTTTCATGGTTATATTCATTTTGTTATTTTTTTTTTAACTTTCCTTTGCTGAAAATCATACCTACTGTTTTGTTTACCTTAATTTGGAAGCCCCAACTTTTCATCCACTCTGAAACTTTGTCTATTTGATTTTGAAGTTTTTTGTAAACATGGTCCAAGTTTTTTCCAGATCGCCAAATGGCACAGTCATCAGTGCAAATTGTGATACTGCATTCTTTATGTCATTAAATTCATCTGCTAAAATCATTTACAGCTATAGTGAAAAATTGAAGGAGAAGATCATGATCCTTGAGGAATCCCATTCTGTTGTTCAAAATATTTCTGACCTATCATTATTCACCTGTACAAGCAAAAATACCTGTCCTGTAAAAAGTTTTCTAGATACCTATAGGTTTTACCAGTAATGCCAATCTTTTTCATTTTGTAAAGAGCTCCATCTCGCCAGCATTCATCATCATGCTCTAAGCTACAATCTAGAAAGACTGCCACTGTTTTCTCTTTCCTCTTGAACCCTAGCTTTACATCATTGTTCTACTTAGATCTTACAAGCTGGTCTACTGTACTTCTGTCTGCTCTAAACCCTGACTGGTTTTGGCTATAATAACTGGTTTTTTTTCTAGGTAGTAATTTAACTCCTTTTATATTCACAACAGTTTTCCAGTAATTTACCTAGTTGTGAAGTTTAAGGAGATAGGTCTATATGAACTTACATCATGGGCTTCCTTATTGGGTTTTAGAATGGGTACTATCATAGCTACTTTCCATGCTTTTGGTATCTTTCCTAAGTCCAGATTTTGTTATAAAGTGAAGTTATTATGTTTATAGTTCTTTTGGGTACTTTCTTAAGGATTTCATAACTAAGTATAATCTTGCCCTGAGGCAGTATTAGATTTATCTTTTATTGCATTAGTTACTTCTATCCTCTCCGTGTTATATCAGCATCTAAATAGTTTTGTTTCATCTATCTGGTCTGGTAGTTCTTTTAAAAACTATATCCTTAAGTCTTTTCTCTTCTCTCATTTTCTCTTCCTGTCCAGGCTACTTTTTTGCACTGACTTTATAGAAATACTCGGGCATCAAGGGCATTAGCTTTTTCTTTATCTGTTTCTGCTCTCTTTGGTAGTTTGATTGTTGGCATTATTGTTTTCTTATTGTTCCCTTTGATTGGCCTTAAGCTTTTTCCATACTTCTCTAATTTGAGTGCTAGGTTTAAGTGACTGACAAAACTCCCTTCCAGTTAGTTTCTTTTGGCTTTGAATATTATTCTGTTAGATTCATTCCTAATAAGTTTATACTTATCATAATTTTCTTCTGCTCTGTTATTATTTCTATATTTTTGTGTAAGGCCCTTTTTTCTTCTCTCAAGAATTTCTGCACAGCTTTTTATTCCACCAGGCAACTGGTTCTTTATTCCATTGAGTTTCTCTTTTCTTATTAATGTTATTTATTGGTTTAAGGTGTTGTGGCATATTTTTATTTGGTATATACTTTATTGCTATTTTCAGAATTTCATTGGTCAGTGTTTCTGCCCACAAGTCAGTATTATCTGATTCCATGTCTTTATATTCCATCACCTCCATCTCTGATTGTTAAAGCTTCCCAGTTTGCTTTTTTATAGTTTGAAGGTAGGTTTCTCTCTGGTTCTGGGTTTGGAATGACATTTTCATGCATGGTTATTACAATGGGCAGATGATCTGAGTTTGTGTCTTGTAACACTTCCCAATTTACATTCGCTAGGTTGTTAGTTGCTATACTTATGTTTATTGCCGAGTCTGCCCTATTAGCCTGTGGATTCGTTCTTGTTGCAGACTCAACATTTAGTATTAGTAGTTCATTGTTTTCTATGAAGTCAAGTAGGCATTTTCCTGCATTATCTGCATGTTGTCCACCCCAAAGCACAATGAATGGAAATTAAAATCGCCTACTATTGAATGTTTTGGAGGGCCTAGATCTCTGGTGCTTATGGCTAGTATTTCTTCATCTTTTAATTGTGCCATCTTTTAGCATATACATTTAGAATTGTTAGATTGTTTGGTTCAGCATGCTATAGTAACCTGGATACCTTCTATATTGGTTGTATTAAATACTTCCCAGTCTATGATTTTAAATTTTTCCTTTCATTTCCAGCTAACTAATACTGCAACACCTCCTCCTCTACCTTCTTTCCTATCGTGTCTAAGTATCTTAAAGCCCTTACAACTATATCTATGATTTGGGTTTAAATGGGTCTCTTGAAGAGCATATATATCAGTATTTCCTCCAGTCTCTGATAGTAGAGGTGCAAAATTTTTTTTAATAACCCCTACAATTCCACTGATAATTCTAAATCTTTCCTAAATTGAAATTTTAACATCATCTAGTGTACCTTTTATTTTGGTTAACTATCACATTCAATTTGCTCTTCTTATTCTTTTCCATTCCCTGCACTCGTGGACCCAGTTATCAAACAAGTTCTCTAGAAAAACCCTATTAAAACATTATCATTTGTATCCGTAACTTTTTCCACTATGTATGGTAAAAGTGTCTCAACGTGTCCTTTGATAGTTTCTTCTAGGTTGACCACTTTCCTATTTTTCATCCACTGCTACATTCCCCTTCTCTTCCTGTGTTAATCTCCTGCCTTTCACTTTCCATTCTTTTTAGTATTATTTCACTTTCTTCTTTTAGTTCGGATAGTTTGACTAGTATCATTTCATTTTCTTCTTTCAGTACAGTCAGTTTAGCTATGTCCTGGGAAATTTGGTGCTGTATGGCTTTCACTTCTTGAAGCGCTGCCTCTGCACTTTTCAGTGAATTCACATTTTCCAGTGTTGTAGCTGAACTGTCTGGCTGGCCCTTTTCTTTTGTTTTGTTAGTTATTTTCTGCTCTTTTGACTGCTGCGTTGTAATAGTTTTGATTTCTTCTTTATTTAAGAGACTTTGATTTTCTTCTGTAACTTTACTGTTTGTGTTTTTTGTGTTTTCTTTTATTTCTTTCATTACTGTTTTAAATGGTGCTTTTGTTAAAATGGAATCTTTTAGTGCTTGTTTTGTTTGCTGGTCCACTGGACAGCCCTGATACCTGGCACTGTGGTTCCCTTTACAATTGATACATTTTCTGTTTCCATTCGCCTTTTTGTAGTCGGTATCTGCCTTTGCCTTTTCACTCTGTGTAGAGGGGTGTTACTGGAGCAGTACCTACAAACTGTTTTCCCCTTACAATTGTTCCTTCCGTGGCCGAATTTCAGACAGTTGGAGCATTGCAGCACAGGGGGAATGTAAGTTTCGGTGTGCTTCTTGGTTTTCCCAAACAGTAGCGTTTTAGGGGTTTCCCTCCCTTCTGCCGTTATTATAACCACTGGGGTTACAATACTCCCTTTCACCATTACTCTGTCAACGTGTATCAGCTTTATGTCTGGGTTATGTTTTGCAAGGATGTTCATAACTTCCTCGCTTGAAAGGTTAGTGTTTATCCCTTTTAACACACATTTACTGGTCTCTTTTGCTATCTCTATTTTTACTTTTATGTCGCGTGCAAGAGTCACTTCTTTTGCTTCTACTTTGAGTTCCTCTAACATCTCTTTTATTTTGTCATTCTGATTTGGGGTAATTATTATGCCAAAATGGGTTTTTGAAATTTTGGCTATCGCCTTTTTGCCTAACACAGGATCAAGGATGTTTATAATTTTGTCGTCATCTAATGCCTTGATCTTGACAGCCTCACCAGCTACTTGCGTTAACTTTAAACGGCATATGTTTTCTACATTTTTATTTTTGGGAGCTGCCTGGGTTGCTAGATGTCTTGAGTCTTTTTTGGTGCTTTCATTGCTCTTTTCTTGGTTAGTATTCTCTTCTAGTTTATCATGCCTGGTGTCCCTACCTTGGTTTTTAACTGCTTCTGCCCACGTTTTGCCTTCCTTTGTTGTTGTTACTTCTGAGTCTCCTTTCAGTTTTTCCCCTATTGTCTCTACCCTGCCCGTTATTTCTGTGTCTCTGGCTTCAGGGTTCGTGGTCCTGTTTTTTTCTGTCCGTTTTGATGTTTTGTCATTTTCAGATTTCTTGGCCCAAGCTTTTCCTTCCCCGGACTGTGCTCTGGTTATTGTTGGCATTTTTCTGCTTTTTAATTTGCTACTACTCTTTTATTTTGATGGTTGAATATTATTTTGTAATCTAAGGTTTTTGGGGTTTTTTTTTTTAATTCCTCACTACACTTCCTAAATTATACATATATTTATAGCACTAGTTAAATAGTCCCTTAATACTTGATATTATCTGCAATAATCTACTACTTACTACAAACTTCAAAGGAATTCACCACTTAAGTTATGTATATCAAGATGGCTGCCCAGTCTCATACAAGCAATTGCCACGTGGCGCTATTTAATTTCTATTATTATAATTCCTAAGTTATATTAATACTTCTAGCTACCAACTATCTAAAACTAACTGCACTAAGCAAATACTGAAGATAGATTTTAAACAAAAAATATCAACTTATCTGAGAACTTGGGTAGTTCGAAGGATGTCTTCGCTAAAAAGGACGTATCAGGCTTGTGTAGTTTGGAGGTTAGCAAAAAAGCGTGTTACCCCTGTAGTAGACGGAAGTCGAATGGTGATGGCCCCGATCGAACCAACTAGTTGCTATTTATAGAATCCCATCCGACCAATGAGAGAGAACTTAAAAAAGTTAATTTGTGAAACCGTAACTTATGAGGTTCTAAGCGTGCTGGTATAATCTGCCTAATTTTAATAATTTTATATTACGGTTATTAAGGGACCGATTTTAATGATCAAAAGTGATAATTACACGGCCAATTATTCCCTATTGTTCTATATAGATATTCCTTAGTTATTTCTTTGCATTTTAATCTGGGTAATTTTTAAGTAATTAAATTGGACATTACCCTGATGTGAAAATATCACTAAAATAAATTTTTCTATTACCATAACATTTTATCATGCGGGAATATTTATGTTTATGTGTTAAGCAATATTAGCGCTATAATTTGAGACCTTTCCTTCTGTTTTACTATCTTTAGTTGTTAAGAAATAAAATATCTTCGTTCGGTCAAAAACACAAAATAGGCCTTGTTATCTAGTTAAAAGGTTTCTTTATCCTTACCAAAAAAAAAAAAAAAGAAGCACTCTGATTGGTTGTTAAATTTGTACTATGCTAGTAGATACATTTTTTTTTTTGGTTGGGCGTTAACTTTTGACTTTTCTCTTAGAAAAATTCAAATACGCTAGGTAACTTTTAGGCGGTAAATTTGACTGGGGTCTTATTCTACGTTCAAATACTATAATTATTTATAGATTCAAATATTTTAGCTAGATTTTGAGCGGAGAATTTGAGCGTGGTGTCATACAGAGACAAATTTTACGACAGTAATCCTGCGTCAAAGCCCTTTATGCGCCTGGTAGGAAGCATCAAACATCCACATGCTCTTACAGTAGTGGTTTCCGTAACAATTAATTTGACATAATATAGTCGCCAGCCGCTTGTACAACCTCATATTAGTCGCCTTGTACAAAGACCCAACGAAGCTGAAATCGAAGGGAGATAAATGAAATGACCATGGAGAATTGGTGCCTTCATCAAGACATACAGCAGACAGAACTGAAATCGAAGGGAGATAAATGAAATGACCATTGGAGCATTGGTGCCTTCATCAAGACATACAGCAGACAGAGCTGAACAAAATTATTTCCTCGCCATAATGCGGCGGAGTACATGCTCGCAGGAAAGAAGTGAGCATCTGATTGACAGAGTGGTTAGAGCGCTGGTCTCTCGCAGCAAAGGTGGCCGGGTTCGAACCACGGCACCGACACGTTCCATTCTACCCAGCTGCAAATGGGTACCTGACTCTGCTCTTTGAGTTAGGAAAGGGGAAAAAAAGCAGCGAGGAGGGAAACTGGTCACCCCACCTCTCTATGCTGGACCTAGTATGGTGAAGTCTCTAACACTTCACTCCCCTACGGGAATATCTGCTAAGGGACCACCTTTTTATATTCTTTCTTTGTCTCATCAGAGACACACTTCACCCGCCACCCCCCTCCCCTCGTCTTCCAGGACCCACACGGGGATAACTTTCTCAAGCATGTCGTACGAGGCGACTAATATGAGGTTGTGTGCATTATTCAAAACAAATTGTTACAAAAACCAACATTGCATGAGCATGTGAATGCTTTGTGCAGGTTTCCTGCAAGAGGACCAGGTGTAGTGGTGGCTGCATGCTCCACAGGAAGCGAAAAGGAAAATGATGATGGTAGTCTTAACCCCCTTTACAGGGTAGAGATCCTTCAAACCTCGGGACATTACACACACGCCAAGGTGGGGCCAGGTGTAACATGGCGCTGAGTCTAGGAAGCTCTCCGGGGTTGCAAGAAAGCCCAAAACCTCTACCCCAAATTTTGTTGCAAGGGTAAAAGAGTGAATAACTCGAAACCCGTGGGGATCGCTACAAACAAACAAACAAACAAACATGATGGTAGTGATTAACTGCAATTTTATTCAAATAAGACGAGCTAACATAACAAAAAACAACATCTGCGATTAAAAAATAACAACGGGAAGACTAATAAAAAAATAATAACGAAACAGATTCGCACTGCCTTTCAGACTATTCCCAAATTTCACTAAAACACAGCCTGACTGATATTATGTCCCTTGGTAAACAGACTTGTCCACCTTAGCTCTTAAGCTGTTTTCATTATCCCCGGAACAGATCATAGATTACCCTGACAACGAGACCCATTAAGACTGGATTTAACTGATCGTTGCGACTACTGTTGATTGTTGTTTTTGGTTCAGATGTGATAAAGTGTGGTTGTTTAAATTATAATATTAAATACAAGGGAGTCGTAGTGGCAACAAGGTATGGCGTTCGCATTGAATTCTAAAGGTACCAGGTTCCATTTCCCAGATTCATTTCCAAATTTATGGAATTTTTTTTTTTTTTTTTCAGAACTTGTGGTTCCTAATGATGTCATACTCCCCCCTGTATGGAAATCGTAAAAAGTAGGCCATAAGGCCGCTGCCCTGGCAAAATTTAAATATTAGAAACCTACCCACCACAAAAATATTTATAGAATGCGTGATTCTTATATACACGCACTGGGATTCTTGCCTGTGCTAGGCAGTTCGTATACTGTGCTGAGATATTCTGTGTGTGATCTAAGGAGGAGATCGGAGCACTGATAGAGTTGTCCGTGGGCGATGAAGATAGTCTCCAAACCAAAACCAAACCAAACCAATAGTATTTAATGCAATTCTTCTTGTGTGTTTCCGAGGAAACATTTGTCGCCCTTGGATCCAGCAAATGTCGTTAACAATTTATTACTTTGTGCACTCCATGTATGTTCTTCTTCATCTTTGCCCTTCATCTCCCGAGGAGCACCGATTCAACAACTTATGTAAGCCAAGCCCTCCTATCGCGCGTCATCAGCTCAACGTCTTTCCATATTGTTATGTTATTTTATGTGATGAACTACAACTAGAATGGTATCAAAGTAATAATGCACTTTATTTACACATCAACTGGTTTCTGCTATTTACATGTCGCTTGGCTGACTGGAACCCGCGTTCAGAAGGGCGGAATTCCGATTACTGACGCCATGCTCTGCGCATGCTCTGTCAATATCCGGGTGTCTCTAAAAGCTATTGGAAACGGAATCGTTCTGTATGACAACACAACACATTTGTTCCTCGTCATTTTCATTTCTGTCTCCGTGTGCTTCTCTTATCCTGGGGGATTATAAAACAAGCACTGCCGTGTAATGCTAATAGTAAGTTTCGTCAGTGTCTTTAGTTCAAATTGGTTGTTGACGCTTTTTTGTGGCTTAAAGTGTCCAAACGATGGAGAAGCCGGACCCATACGCAGTCCTCCTTAGTTGCTTTTTTACGACACGTATCATGGGTTACCGTGTTACTATTCATTGCTCGCCTGTCAGTCCCCGGTAACACGCAGCACATGGATGTCTTTTTTAAGAAATTGTCTTTATTTATTTTTTTCATACGTTTACGATTATTCATATGTTAAAAAAAAAAAATCATTTATATGTAAAAAAAAATAAATAATTTATTTGTTAAAAAAAAAAATCATTTATATGTAAAAAAAAAAAAAATCATTTATGTGTAAAAACCTTTTAATCTTGGTTTTTCTCTTGCAGCTCCAGTCCATATCATGACGTATTACATACATATCAGTGACATCATTGGGATAAGACATTAATTGGACGCTGATGTGGTGGTGGCCTAAGGACGTCACATTCAGAAGATAGCGAAGCATGACGGGACAGAGATGTAGGCAGTTGTGGATAACTTAACATGAGCCAACAAAGTCCCAGACATAATTTATGTGAGGTCCCCTGGGAGTCTCGGATGGTGTGCGTCTTCATCTTCTTTCTGGCGCATATCTGCTACTTCTCTCGTGCATATGGTGAGATGTTGATTATTGTTGTTGTATTTTGTATTTATCATTGTTGTGTATTCCTTACTGTCATATTGATTTTTTTTTTTCTGTTGTTCGAGATCATGTCTCCCATTCATTAACTATAAATCCCGCACATCATGAGACAGTATTTGTTTCATGTAACAGTTTCAACATTCTGTAATATTTTCCATCCAATTTTCATATAATCCATTGTATCCTCGCGGCATTTGTCAGCGATGGTAATGATATGAAACTCTATATACAGCCTTACAACTGGAGGCAACCAGATCATCAGAGGAAGTTCCACTCAATTCAGGCAATTGTTTTAACCCTTATGTTTCCTTTACACTTCAATAGTTTTTTTTTTTTGTGTGTGTTTTGTTTAGTTCTCACTTTCTCTCCTTTCTGTTTTTTTTTTCTCTGTCCCTGACGAAGGCATTGTCGCAACAACGTAGGTTTTTTCCCCCTCGTCTTTTTTCATAGTAAAACGAATTACACAGTTTTTTTTCTTCCACTCTCCGCCCCCCCCCCCCCCCAATTTTTTTTACACTTCAAGGGAAACGAGCTCACCTGGGTCATGACTCTTTTAAGTGTCAGCGTATTTTCCGCCTGCACTGGATATCAAACTCACTCCATCTTGCTTGCAGCTTCATTCCTAGTTTTATATATTCTGCCAACTTGAGGCAGGTGTGAAAGAGACAATCGTCTTGTATATAAAAGAATGTCCTGAATTCCACGGGCCTTTGAGGTTGTTTCAGAATTAGCATGATGCCTTTTTGACAGTTTCGTCAAGTCTTTCAGGGACCCTTGCTCATGATTGTTCAATCAGGCCCAATAGTTTAAGTACCTCATGCACTGAGGTGGTCCCTGGACTACTCGCAGCTAATTCTACACCTATGAATTTTGTCGCGAAGCCCTGATGTCTCAGCTCCCATGTGTTTACTAGAGCGACTACCTTGATTTCGATGCACGGCTCGTTAAAAAAAGAATATATATATATATATATCTGATAAAGAGCACAGTAATTTGCTCAGAAGCTTGAGTAGTTGATCTTCAATTCATTATCTTTCCATCAATTATATTTCCTTTACTGGGAGCAAACCCGGTACCTTTAGAGTTAGAGGCAGACACCATTCCTCTTAGCCACTCCGGTTTTCTTTTCAGAACCAGTGGTTTCTAATGGTGTCATACTCCAAGGTCACCTGGATAGTGAGATAAGATGCCTAACCTTTTCGGATAAGGGGGAAAACATAGAGGGTCCCGTATGCAAGTTGCGCACGTCAACAATTAGTTGGAAATCGTAGAGTGGCAAAATCAGAGCGTGTTTTTGGTTCATCCAACCGTTCTTATTATTGACACTATACCGGAGTATACCGGGTCACACTAGAGATCTTTGAGTCGGAAATACATTTTCTAGTGTCTTTCTTATGATCATCTTTCTCTGATCTCATTAATTCATCTCCTCTTTTTACTCGTCCACTTCTTCTTATCTTCTTGGATCCTTAACTGCGGACTGTCAAAGACTGTTGTGGCTTTGTTCATTCTCTTGCTGATATCTTTGCTTGTTCCGTCGTTAGGTGTTACTACTATACAACCTAGGTATGTGAATATGTATGTCTGTTCTAGCTGTGTAATCGTACACTTCCGTCTTCAAATCATCCTTCCAAATTTTAATTTTTTCCCCATATCTTTCTTCTAAAGCAGGGGTTCTCAACTTATTTTGCCCATGGCCCCTTTCTGAGGCTCATTTACCACTTTGGCTCTCTTCATAGTCGCTGTTAGCTTGAAAAAAGGTACTTTATCATCTTACTGTGGCCCCTATAAATAAGGCATGGCCTCCTGTGGGGGCATATGGCCCACGTTGAGAATCACTGTTCTAAGGCCCTCCTAGTTGTCATGTGTGTTTATATGTGTCTTCTAACGGCTTATATCTGTAATATTTGTTCATAAAAGTCTCGTTAATGTGCCATGTTTTCAATTTGTTGTCCTTTTATCTTGACCTTTTCTCTTTATACTTTTTGTCAAACGAGCTCTTCTCATTATGCTAAACATTGTTTCTAATTGTTCATTTATTTATTCTTCTTATCCTATAGTTTTTCTAGTTATTAACTTTTGTCTTATCATTATTCGGCTGTTAGTTTTATTAAATATCATTTTCTTCCTTTTATTCCAAACTTCTGTTTTTGCCTAACTGATTTATTATCTAATTTCTTATCGTATTTGTCTATCAGTTCTGCTTATTGTAATAATTTTTCTTTAATAAACCCTCCTTTTTAAATTATTCGTTATCTCTAAAATCAAAAGCAAACAGCATATACTGTAACATTTTCATAAAACATATTATAAAGATGACCTAGTTTGGACGGCAAGTTTATAAATCAGAAAATATATTCTCACATGTAATCTGCAGGGTTATTGAAAAAAAACACCTCTTATATTTAAATTTGTGTATCTTCTATTGCATCCATAAAATAGTGTATTAAGTCGAGGAAGATGAGAGGAACTACGGTAAGACATGGAGTTATTTATTTATCTCCAACTCATTCTGTCCTCTTCTATCTCCAGTCCTCATTATTATTACGTTTGGGGAGTTTCTTATTCAGTTTCGTTTTTAGCTTCTCAGTATCCACTGTTTATATCCGGAAGTGGCAGACATTTCCTCTTCTTTGACGCACTCTCCCTTCGGCAGACGTGCTAGGTCTTAGCCGCCTTTAGGCATGTACCTAGTTTTTATGTTTATGTAGATTCGTATGTGTCCTATCTAGCCCACACTTTATTTCCTTTCCCTGACGAAGGCCTTGTGGCCGTAACGTTGACTATTTTCTTTGTCTTTTGCCCTCGTAAGACGAATCACCTGTTTCCGATTTTTTTTTTTTTCACATCCGTCCATACATAAGTGAAATAAATACCGAAACAATGAGCGATAATTGCCATTTGACAAATATTTCTTTTTTAATTCCCAGAAACAAAAATGGAACAAAATAAAATCGAAAATGACCAATTAACTGACGTTACAAAAAATAGTAAAACTTTCTGCCTGCTAAGAAATCATATGTTGAACAAACAAACTCTCACACTGATCTGTAATGTTAATGTGTTATGCCTATGTGTGTAATAAATTGGCTGCTAAGAAACACTATAGCAGAATCTTGCAGCAGGGGAAGTAATCAGATGTGTACCCCGCAGTAGAGATGGCTACTGTGTGTGTGTGTCGAAACAATGCTTCGAAACAGTATAGAGTCCGAAAGCTTCGACACACAGCCTGCTTGTTGTTTCGACACAGTTTCAGTTCCTGTCTGCCTCGCTGTTTTGCAGAGACACACTGTCTCACTGTCTCGCCTTCCGTGGGCCTTTGTAAAATTTGAGTTAACCGTTCGGAACATTAGTATGGAATATCAAACATGTCATATTTTTCAGGGATGTGTTATGATGACTTGATTTTACAAGTGATATTATTTTTGCTGAGAAGCTATAGACACTGGAAATTGTGTCAGTGCTGCAGTTGTCAATGTTTTAGGCACTATGTTAAAGTTGAAAGTGTCCGTGTGTTCGTATAAATGTAATGGACACTTTATTAGCTCTGCTGATATCTGTGTACTCGGTGTGGATTTGAATCATTGTCTACCAAAACTAGCTTACTCTAGTTTGATATCATGTGTTATTATTATTGTTGTTTTTTTATTATTTTCACATATACTGCAGCTATCATCATATCTCCGTTTTATTTCATCATAATGAAGACTTGTGTAAAAATATTGAATTGTGGTCACACGAAATGCCATAGATTTTCACACACGCCAGTAGCGCGCAAGAAAACAAAAAAGAGATTGTCTCACACAGTTCATGTATAGTAATGTATACTGTCTATTAGAGACTTCTTTCTCCCCGATACGGGCAAAAGTGCCGCTGTGCCGTTGTGTCGAAACAGTGTGTCGATACAGTTTAAATCGCTGAGCCGACTGTCTCGAAACAGCTTAGTGTGTCGATTTGCCCACCTCTACCCCGCAGAACTGATCTTTTAGTCAAACAGCTTCTTGTCAAGCTAAAAGGGTTTGGAGCGGGAAAAGTGGGGATGATGGTAAATGCAATGCTACAGTTAAGATGGTATCAGTACAAATATGCGTGGAAAGAAAATTTTTCGAATTTTCTGGCTAAACACCATAACCATCCAAGAACTGCTAGCTTGGTGTCACCAAGAAGGCATGAGCACCATCATAGCAGGTGGACGCTAGAATTGGGTTGGCCACGTCCTCAGAAGACACCCTGACACCATCACTAGAACCATCATTGCAGGTGGACACTGGAACTGGGTTGGCCACGTCCTCAGAAGACACCCTGACACCATCACTAAAACCATCATAGCAGGTGGACGCTGGAATGAAAGTACACTTGAAGTAAGTGGAAATGAATAGACGATACTCTGTGGAGGAACCATGGAAGTATAGCTAGTTATGTACAGAAAGAGGAAAACGTGGAGATGATCCGTAAAGCAGTAGACAAAAAAAAAAAAAAAAAAAAAACCAAACGTGAATACAACCTGGAAGAAAATTAACAGGGCGAGGTTGAGTATATAGCAGTCACTGAAATAATGTTGTATAGTCCCTGGTATTTTCGCAATGAGGTAAACTGAATAACATTGTAAGCTAAGTGAGCTAAATAATGCATAGTCGCTGTGCTCAGCTGCTAGGAGAGAGCTAAACTGTTGTGCTCATAGGCGTGTTGCATAGGCGATGTGTTCATGTAGGGATTAAATAGAATAATGTTGTATAGGCGATGTGTTCATATAGGGATTAAATAGAATAATGTTGTGTAGGCGATGTGTTCATATAGGGATTAAATAGAATAATGTTGTATAGGCGATGTGTTCATATAGGGATTAAATAGAATAATTGTGTATAAGCGACGAGCTCATTTAGGAATTAACTGGTATAATATCGCACACGCTGTGCTCAGCTAAGGGGCACACGGAATAAATCATCAGTTATAAATTAGATGCAATTATGGGCTTTGGAGGAATTGTAGGCAGCTATCGTTACATATTAGCAGCTTTGAAATTAATTGTAAATAACGCATAATTAATTTAATCCCACGAATGTACTCATTATGTAAGTATGTCGCGTCATGCATTTCCAGAACGCTGAAATTTGTTTTTATATGAACAAAATAAAGGACTCGTATAATTATATCTATCGTACAAATCATCACTACACATCAACATTATAAAGTTCGACACCCATACAAATAACCGTTTACTGTCTCCGCCTAAATTATTTGTGGGCGCCCCTCCCTGGAAACTCTTCATTATGTAAATTTTTCGCCCAATGATTGGCTGCAAGGAAAATGGTCCTTATATTGATTTTTGCATTCTCGCGTGTCCACTATCAATGGAGAGATAGCAAAATTACCCGCATGGTTCTACTATTCATGTCGTTCTGTCAGTCATTTAAGACTGCGAATCTTAAGATCCCATATGCTAGTGACCACACTGTTCCATTCATCTTGTTTCTTTAATGCTGTCAACATCGCCTTCTCTCTCTCTCTCTCTCTCTCTCTCTCTTTCTTTCTTTCTTTATGCATGTCTCTGTCTGTCTGTCTCTCCGCTTCTATCATTTTTTCACTTTGTCCTAGTTGTTTGTTTTAAGTGCTAGATCTGCCACAACGTCTATTCTCCATGTGAGTTAATGAAGTAGTGTATATTCTCCATCCGAGTTATGTAGTAGTGTCTACTCTCAGTGTGGGTTAATGTCGTAGTGTCTACTCTCAGTGTGAGTTAATTCATAGTGTCTTCTCTCAGTGTGAGTTAATGTCATAGTGTCTACTCTCAGTGTGAATTAATGTCGTAATGTCTACTCTCAGTGTGAGTTAATGTCGAAGTGTCTACTCTCAATGTGAGTTAATGTCGTAGTGTCTACTCTCAGTGTGAGTTAATGTCGTATTGTCTTCTCTCAGTGTGAGTTAATGTCGTAGTGCCTACTCTCAGTGTGGGTTAATGTCGTAGTGTCTACTCTCAGTGTGAATTAATGTCGTTGTGACAGATGAAAATTGAGCACCATAGGATCGAATGCATTTTAATCTCACCTGCACCCCTCATTCTTTGTCAATCTAAATTGCTCAACGTGTTTCCCTCGCTGGCTAATTAAGCATGCAAGTTAAACACGTGGAAGCCAGGTCTCTCTATTGACAACTGTCCGATTCTTAGTTTAGCCACGCCTCCTGTCTTTGTTTTCAAGCTTTATTAATACAAATATTCTTATCTCTAGTGACTTTCCTTTAAAAGGGGGAAAGGCAAAAAGGGGTCTGCCAGCTGTTACATTACGTCATCACGTCAGCGCCGTGTCCCTGGAACACGGGAGGGCGAGACAACGGGATTTAAGCTCCCTAAGAGAGAACGGATCGTTAAATGCAAATAGAGGGGCGTTAACCATTTTTTACCGACTGCATCCCTTTGATTGCGCTCGAATGAACGAAATTTACTCACCGAGTGAACGGACCTTAAAGGCGCCCGCCGCTAGCGAAGCGGCCATCATGTCGGGAAAAAGCGTGAAAATAGACTTTGATTTGCGAAACGAACAGCAAAATTCCCCAAATTGGACGAGCCGTGTGAATTTTCGCATTAAGGAACAAGAGTCCAGCGTTTTAGTATATATGCCCATCTCTCCGAATTCAGTTTGTCAGTTTGCTATCAGGATTTCTTGAATGGTCTAGCGCGCATTTTGGAGTCTTATTTATCTGGATTTCCTATATAAATACGTGGAGATTTATTTCAGTTTTCTGATTTGCGGTAATAATAGTATATTAGCCACTAAGTGGTTAAATGTGCTAAAGTTTCAGTATATTTCACTGGGATTTTTGTGTTAATTTAAACGTATTAAATAAACATATCGCTAATTTTACCAGCTATAAACGTAAAATTTAATCACTCGCGATTTCCCAAGTAAGAGATACTTTAAATTAATTAATAGACACTAGGCGGTGGATAATTTAGAGAACACAGTTTAATTCTATTCTTACGTGGATAATTTTCTGAACTACTAGAGTTCATATCTCGTGTAAAACCGTTAAGATAAACTAGGCACTCGCGGTTTTTTTTTAAATATATATAATTAAATACCGGAATGGTTAAAATAGTCTTACCTAAAAATTAACGCGTGTCAGGATATGATTTATATTATGATTTCATGTTTATCTATTTTCTACATATAGGCTGGTCATACCTTGCGTCCTAGCGTTTCTTATGGTCTTACTGGCTTTGGTTCTTATACCATCCAGCGATTATTGTGGTTTAAAAAAAATCTTCGTGTTGTGACCCCTATGTGGTCCACCTCCATCCATGAGAGAAGTAAAACCAAGAACTTTAACAATAAGCCATTTTAAAGTATAACTGGAACAATTGCCAGAAGCCATTCCATAAATATTACTGATCTGCTGGTTCAGAATTTATATCACTATTTTTTTACACATGACAGTAAACGTTTTCCTACTGGATAACCACCTAAAGAAAACTCACTGGTCATACTCTGCCATCACTTCATTGAACAGCCGAGGAGTATTATTTTCCTAAAGTTCTTTTTTTCATCACGCCATAGAGTGTCTTAGCTACCAGCGGTGAGACCCCACCGGACCAATATATATATATATATATATATATATATATATATATATATATATATATATATATATATATATATATATATATATATATATATATATATATATATATATATATATATATATATATATATATATATATATATATAATTCTGAGGACAGTGCCACCCCCATAGAACCCTTACCCCAAACACTAACTGCAGTGAAAGGAGGGATATCCTGGAACAAAAAGTAACGCCTCGATTTCAGCGACTACGGAAAAATAGCCGACAGCAAACCCCGTCAGTCTGGGGCTGAAATAGACAAAAGCAAAAGACTGATCGTTTTAGTACTCCATAAGAGTTAATGCAATATCGTATATTCTCCACGTGAGTTAATGCGATATCGTCTATTCTCAATGTGAGTTAATGCCATGTCGCCTATCCTCAAAGTGAGTTAATGCCATATCGTCTATTCTCCATGTGACTTAATGTCATATCGTCTATTCTCTATGTGAATTAATGTCACATCGTCTATTCTCCATGTGAGTTAATGTCATATCGTCTTTTCTCCATGTGAGTTAATGCCATATCTTCTAGTCTCCATGAGAGTTAATCCAGTATCGTCTATTCTCCATGTGAGTTAATGCCATATCGTCTATTTTCAAAGTGAGTTAATGCCATATCGTCTATCCTCAAAGTGAGTTAATGCCATATCGTCTATTCTATATGTGAGTTAATGTCAAATCGTCTATTCTGCATGTGACTTAATGTCATATCGTCTGTTCTCTATGTGACTTAATGCCATATCGCCTATTCTCCGTGTGCCACAAGAAGGCAATAGCCTAAAAGGGGGGAGGGGGTAGAACTATATTATGTCAGTGATCAGGAGAACGTAATTGTCAATGTGAGGAAGAGAGTTTTCTGTGCAAATTGTCCACTAAATTTTTTCCGACGAGGAATGTACGCACTGAAGATTTTTTTTTTTTTAAATTAACGTTAACCAAATAATTTTAATCTCCGGAATTTTACATGCATTTTTCCTCGAAGAATGATCAGGACACAAAGCCATCCGATGAAGTTCTTCGAAATTTTTTTTTTTTTTTTAAACGTAACTATTACTCGAGGCGAAATCTCAGGTTAGTATATCTAATTCTAACCTGAGACTGATTTTACGTGAGTATCCTATTTTCCCTGTACGCTGACAGGTGTCCTCTCGCCATTCAGGCAGATACTCGCCGTCTTCGGAGGGTACCCATTAGAGCAGTATCGGCTCAGGAGCCATTCAGGTTATTCCAGTCCCTGGTCGACGACACTCCTTCAAATGTTCTCGCAAGTGCTCGAATTAATAGAGTCCAAATCCCGATCGACGACACTTCTTCAAATGTACTCGCTCGGGCTTGAACCCGATCGCCAGCGCAGTGTGGTAACCATTACACCAGCGCGACTCCCTCTTCGAAATAATGTTAATTTCTCTTTCTTGTTCTCTTTTCCGTGTGTTTTAAGTCTACCTGTTCTGGAATCGCCAAAGGCGAGAATAGATCAGGTAGACTTAAAACACACGGAAAAGAGAACAAGAAAGGGAAAGTAACATTATTGGTGTAGAAGTGGTGGTAGTAATAGTGATAAAGGTGGTAGTAGTGGTAATAGTAGTAGTATTGGTAGTAGTAGTTGTGGTAGTAGTGTTGGTAGTAGTAGTGGTGATGGTGGTGGTAATAATAGTGGTAATGGTGGTAGTAGTAGTAGTAATAGTAGTAGTAGTGGCAGTAGTAGTGGTAGTGGTAGTAGTGGTGGTGGTAGCAGTGGTAGTAGTGGTGGTGGTTGTAGCGGTGGTAGTAGTAGTAATAGTAATAGTATTAGTAGTCGTAGTAGTAATGGCAGTGATAGTAGTAGTAGTGGTGGTAGTAGTAGTAAAATTAGTGGTAGTAATAGTAGCGGTAGTAGTAGTAGTGCCAGTAGCCTCCTCCAATCATAACTGACTATGGGAATTATACACCCTTGGAGCGATAATCTCCCGCAGCCTTTTGTGTGGTGTTCTTTACGACGTCTGATGACAGCCAGGCCGTAGTGAGTGAGTTTCTCCACTTGCCAGTGGAAAAAGCTTCAGATCAGTAATATGGAAATCAAGCCGTTGCACATGCAGCATGTTCTCGCTCCCCTACGTACTTGTCACGGTTATCCTCGCTTCTTAGACAATAACAATTTAACAGTTCTTCTTGTACGCTTCACGAGAAGCATAAAATTACCACTGTAACTCGGCCTCTGGCAGGAAGCTTCAACCAAAGCACTGCGTGAGTGGTTCTACAGCCATTAGTTTTACATGATGTGGTTACCAGTTTACTGCATAACCCACATTAGACGCTCCTTTTGACATGCTTGAGAAAGCAAAGACCCTGTTTTCTTTTTTCCGTCCTTTCCTCAGAGACCCCCAGACCTCTGAAAACTTGTAAGAATCGGGCAACAATAACGAGTTCGAAATGAAGACCTTTGACGTGTACCTAGCCAACAGAAGCCTTCATCATTTTTCTTTGCGCTCCTTACAGAGCAGGGAGCCGCCAATACACCTTGCGGATAGCCTGCACCAAGCAGTTAAATGCTCTGGCTGGGATGGTTTATGTCGCAATTTGTTTCACATGATGAGGTTGCCAGCCCAGTGCACAACCTCATAACGGTAACCTAGTACGATATGACTGAGGCTGAGGCAGTCCTATTCTATCTGTGTTACTATAGAGACCCCCGGGAAGACACTGTGCGAGTATCAGATAAGCAGATATAAATCTTCACAAAAATGAGTCAGTCATTTACATGGACCCAGCAAGGAAAGATGAAATTGGGAGCGACTATTTATAGAAGATACACTAAGATAGAACAGACTGATCGACGATAGACATGCATGGAGATGAAGCAAAGTGGCAGAGAGACAAGATGAATGGAAGTGTCTCATTACGGGTCTGGTCAATGTCCATAACGGAGCCGAGATGAGCTCGATTGATTAACTGCTGTTTGATTGATTGCGTGAACCTTGTGCTGCCAGGGTCAGGCATGTGCAATTAACGAAGCAGAAGAAAAAACAATAATTCTAAATTGAGATGTCTTAGAGATTTTATCAATAAATCAAGGCCAAAACAAAAACACCGTGATAAGAGAAAGGATTGAATTTGTTGATGCAATTAATACGTTGAGTCAACAAGATCAAAATGTTAGGTAACCTTTTCATGATGTAGACAGAACAAACCGCTGTCACGTTTCTACAGAAGGGCATCAGAGCTTAAAGACTGAGGACCGCCCAAGAAAAGAGATGGTTGCGGGAGCATCTGAAGCTTGCACGAAAAACATGTTGCCTGTCCCAAGGATAGTCCACCACGACTTTGACCACCAACCGATCTTCCACTATTCAATTTACGGTCACACTGAATGAATAGAAAGAAGGAAATATAAATGTGTTTTGCTACCTTCTTTCCGGATTGTTGTTGTTGTTTAACTAGGGCTGCTTGAACATCTCGCTCTTTTGCAGCCATCACCAAGTTGAAGACTCCTCGGTATTGTCTACACTGTCGATCTAGGCTTTTCCTGTGGCTTTTCTGCCATTCCGAAACGTGTTGAGCTGAAGTCATGAGCTCCACTTTCTCCAGCTTGACTTGCATTTAAAGGATCGTTACATCTGGTTCCTAGCTAAAAGGAAAGAAGCGCGTGTCATACTGTGCATTCCCCGCCATCCAAGGGGCTCTCCAAATATGCAGAGCTAAAATACTGTGCTTTGGTTTTGGGCTCTCCCAATGAATTGTCACGTCCTACCAAGAGCCACTTCTCAGCTCCCCCTGCCTATCATGGGTCCATAGTGAGATCCTCCTGCATGCAGCCAACCAAGCAAAAGCCAGAGTTACGTAAGTGACTCCTCCAAGCTCAGTGTGCAATGCTGGGTTCTCAACATGTTTTCGCCACAGAGGGAATCACCGGAAGTATGTGGATGATTTCAGGAGTCAATGATGGTAATTAGCCTCACAGACAGAGGTTCACGTCCACAGTTGAATACTGAATCATTGTGCTTAGCTGGTGGTCATATAAGGATGATTCCAGATATGCCTCCATTCGTTTGGTACGCAATAAAAACAATGATCAAACAACGGTATCTCACAGTGGTTCCCAAAATTTTATTTTAGTTCAGCGCCTCCTTGCGAAATAAAATTAACTATGATATCTCCTGGCGTCCAGTAATATATTCGAATCTCCGTAGTCTGCTGTATTTCCCATTTGTGATGGACATAGAGAATATTCCCTTTGCATGGGGAGTAGCTAAGAGGTATGGCGTCCGAATCGTCTTCAAGAGGTACCGGGTTCGAATCCCAATTGAGAGATTATAATTTATGGAATTATTTTTTTTAGAACCAGTGGTCCTAATTATATCATACTCCCCCCTGGTCTCATGGGTAGTGAGATCGGATACCTAGCTTTCTCGGATAAGGGCGAAAAAATAGGAGGTCCCGTGTGCAATTTGCGCACGTTAAAAATCCCACGGCAGTTGGAAAATCGTAAAGAGTAGGCCATAAGGCCGCTTCCCTGACAAAATTTAAAAATTAGGAAACCTCATCATCATGTGACGTATTCTTTCCAGAACGTTGTCTCCATTACAGCTGCTCTGAACGCATCACGATTCTGGGCAAGTCGACCTGCATCAGCCAAAGACAAGTTCAGACTCTCTGTGATGTCCTGGGTCCACCGTCGTCTAGGTCGACCCCTTCCCCTTTTTCCAGTGACCATGCCTTCCATCACTATTTTTTTCCAGACTATTATGTCTTTTTATATGACCGAAAAATTTCAGCTTCCTTATTGCGATGGTATTTAAAAGCCAATGTTCCTGTATGTTTAGTGAGTGCAGTACTTCTCTGTTGGTCTTTAGGAAACCTACCCACCACAAAAACATATATAGAATGTGTGATTCCTATACCGAATATACACACATTAGGATTCTCGCCGGTGCCACGGAGTTCGTGCACTGCGCTGAGATCATCCTTGTGTGATCTAAGGGAGGAGATCGGAGCACTGATGGCGTTGTCCGTGTGCAGTGAAGATAGTCCTTAAAAACAAACCAAACCCGTTGCAAACTGAAAGACCTTCGGGAAAAAAAATGTCCACATTTTTGCGTCGGACACTTCATTTTGAACCATCAACGTATTCGCCGTTAGATAAATACATTTTAGTGCCTTTGGTATGTGAAACTACTAGCGGCTTTATAGCAATATTGTCAACTGCTTAGTAGATTACTCTCTATCGTTACACCGTGCTAACGCCGGGTAATTTCATAATTTCTAATTGTAGATATAAAGGGGTTTGATATATGTCTCTTGTCTGAGTCAACTTTTTGATTTATATCAGTGGGCTCGTGTTTGAATTCATTGTTTTATTTATGTCTGTTGATTTATGTCTGTTGATTTATGTCTGTGGACTCTTTTTGAATCTACTTTTAGATTTATGTCAGTGTGCTCTTGTTTGAATCACCTTTTGGATGTATGTCAGTGTGCTCTTGTTTGAAACACCTTTTTTTACGTTGGATCTGTGTGGTCATGTTTGCAGTTCATGTTTTATTTGTGTCGCTGGGCTCTCGTTTGAATCCACTTTTGGATGTATCTCAGTGTGCTCTTGTTTGAATCCACTGGTCGCAATTGGCTATTGTAGATACATTTTTAATTCCTAGTTCTTTGATGTAAAATATTCTTCTAATCAGGAGTAAAAAGTTTACACTGTTTGTGCCAAGAAATGTAAGGTGGAAGAACACACACGTAGCTCGTGTGTATTACAGAGAATCACCTAATTGAGAGACATATCAGATTACGCATGACTCCAGTGGAGCTTGACTTTGCTTTAATAACATTCACCTTGTTTTCTGGTAATTTGGTAGGAAGATCATTCAATATTTCAGATTATCAACTAGATTAGCAACATCAGGCTGTTTAACTTTGCATTCTTCGGAAAGTTTTTGTTTCTATCATTCTACTTAAATGATTGGGTCTGAACGAACATCTACCATCTTCATCCTTATATTTCACCAACTCTCACAGATCTTTTATTATTCACCGCCCCATAAAGACAGGAAAACCAAAAACTCCTTGCAGCGACAGTACCCACGTTGGGATCCATTGCTCCAACAGAAGTATTCTAACCTATAGTGACAACTGTGACACGCCTAACCCCACAGGACGACCAAGAGTTTTACCCCGTGGTAGATAATTTCATTGTAGGCGTCTATAATTTTGGCTTTCATTCCCTTTTATTCCCTTGTGGGTACACCGAGTCATCGATCATCAATCGCATGAGTGCGGCTCATATCCAAATATAAAAAATATAAAAAGTATCCACAAATACTCTGCTTATCCAAGCTGAGTGTTTTAATGCGTTTGCCCAAGATCAGGTCTCTAATTGACTTTTTCACAACACAACGCACGTGTTGGTGGCAGAGAAGTAAAAATTCTAAAACTTTAGTAAAGACTTCATCAAAGGGGCCAGCTGCAGTTGTTGCTGTATGCTCCATGAGGAGCGAAAGAGGTGACGATGATAATATTTACTGTATGTGCATCATCACCATCATCATTTCCCTTTCCGCTCATTATGTATAGAACTACCACGGCAACTCATCCCCTTGCAAGAAGTCTGCACCAATCATTCACATGCACTTGTATCGATGGTTTCTGTTGCAATGTGTATTTTCATTATGAAGGTGCCAGCCGTATTCACAATCTCACATTCGTTGCTTAGTACGAATTGTCTAAAGGAGGAAAGTTTGCGCATATCTGCAGTTTATTTATTTGTTTAAATTTCACTTTTTTTTTAACGTGTAGCAGAAACATTGATTCTTTGACTGTTGACAAAAGTATACGACACCATTTTCAAAACAACAAAATTTCTCACATTCATTAGATCGCGTCAAGATTTTGAAATCTGGTTTTCCAAGTCCATTAATTCACCTGTCACTTATCTCAGTTTTTGGCACGCCGAACATGTATAACTATTCACTTAGTGTTGTACAAGAGTCTTTGCCAACTGTTTCAAATTGCCATACATTAAACCACCTCTTGTTGACCAAGTTATTCAGCGGCAGACAAGAGAGACCAGAGCTATTGTTACATAGATATGAAACTTCAGATGTCTGAACATCACAATCATAAAGATAATAATAATTATAAATGAGGCTTCTTCACATGCAGTAACACATACATTATTCTTCAGCTTCCCTAGTAGCACAGACGCGGGGAGGGGGGGAAGGGGGGGGGACCCCGTTACACGCCTGTTGAGACACATTGGGAATATGGTGTTAGGCCCATATTTTCTTGACCATCGTCATTCAATGGGTGATGTAGTCAGCATCACGCTGGCCGCCTTAACTTTCCCAGAGTTGCTCTGGTACCCTATTCATGAGGCTGGGTCGGCCACAGAGCCTTTTACGGTCTAAAAAGTCCCACCTCAACTGGGGATCAAGCCAGTGCACTAACCACTGCGCCACCGCGGCTCCCTTGTACGACAAGGCCTTCAACAAACTTACGTCACCTTCTTCCTTCCCGTGCCATCAGCTCAACGTTTTTCCTGTAGCTTCCTCATTTCTTTAATGTCTATATCCAGTTCTCTTTCTCCATGTGTTCTTCTGTCTCCCTCCACCTCTCTTTCTCCATATGTTCTTCTGTCTCCCTCCACCTCTCTTTCTCCATATGTTCTTCTGTCTCCCTCCCCTCTCTTTCTCCATACGTTCTTCTGTCTCCCTCCACCTCTCTTTCTCCATGTGTTCTTCTGTCTCCCTCCACCTCTCTTTCTCCATGTGTTCTGTCTCCCTCCACCTCTCTTTCGCTGGGGGGTTCCCAGAAGAAGGTAAAAAAGGTAAAGGAACCCGTTACACGCCCATTGAGGCATATTGGGAATATGGTGTTAGGCCCATATTATCTTGACCGTCGGCACACTAGGGGTGATGTGGTCGGCATCACGCCGGCCGCCTTAACCTTCCCAGAGTTGCTCTGGTACCCATTTGGGGCTGGGTCGACCCAGGAGCCGTTTGTGGCCTAAAAAATTCCCGCCTCATCTGGGGATCGAACCATAGACCACTGCGCTAGGAAGCCAGTGCACTAACCACTATGCTACCGCGGCTCCTTTTCTTCAGTGTGTGTCTTATCAATCGTCAGCGTCGTCTTCTCATCTCTCGTCACACTGCCACTTGTCTATTTCGTGTCATCAGTTCCACATTAGTGATCTTGTCATACCACTTCAGTGTGACATATTAAGTAGAAAGACTTCAGCCTAGTCCAGAGCCTTTCTGTGTCTGTCTGTCAATCTCTCTATTTTCAGCTTCAATTTCCTTGATAGTTCTGCCACAAAGCCTAAGTGTCCGTGTGCCCGTCGTTTGCCTTTTCCCAGATGACTGCTCCGAGTGTCACTTGCTTTATGTCTGCCTTCTCGATCATTAAAATTTAAAAAAAGAAAACTCAAAAGCATACAGAGAAGAGATTTGAAACATACCTAAAGGCAGGTAAGGAAGACGTTGAAAGAAATAGAGCGGATAACACTAAATAAATAATAATACATAAAAGTATGTTCCAGGGCACTCGTGAGAAATAAAGAAGTAGAAGACTAGGCAACAGAAAACCTACAGAAATGATAGGCTCACCAGGAATCGAACCCATGACCTTCCGAACGACACCACCGCCTAGCTACGTGAGCGAATCGTTACTATCCTCTTGTTTATACGGATAACACTTGACATAATGACGTCAGATGAGTTAGTTGAACGCCTTTGCGTCATAGAGAACTAGATCATGATGGTGGTGGTGATGATAATGATGATGGTGATGATGATGATGAGATCTAAAGAAGTTTGACTGAGGAAACGGAAGGACAGATGACAGTGACCTATTAAGCTAATGATATCTTAAGTGCAATGGTGGTTGTCGACCAACCGATCAGCGTTTTCTCCTTCTGATGACGAGGACAGAAAGTGGGGAAGAAAAATGTGTGAGGAAAGCTGTGAGATAAAGAGAATTGTGTTAAGAGTGTTGTGGTTAAAAAGGGATCTGTACATTGTAGTAGTGCGAGATAGATAGATAGACAGACAGACAGACAGCCGGATGGATGGGTGGATGATAAGACAGACAGACAGACAGACGGACAGACGGACGGACGGACGGACGGACGGACGGACGGACGGACGGACAGACAGACAGACAGACAGACAGACAGACAGACAGACAGACAGACAGACAGACAGACAGACAGACAGACAGACAGACAGACAGATAGATAGATAGATAGATAGATAGATAGATAGATAGATAGAATAGATAGATAGATAGATAGATAGATAGATAGATAGATAGATTAGACTTGTGCTTGACAATAGTCAAACTGTGGGAGTTAATTGTATAACAAACGAAAGTTGTGGAAGAAATTGAATTGAATGCGCAAAGATGTGTGAATGAGATACACAGATGTTTTGCAAAAGGATTAACTAATAGACTTCTACAACGGTGTATTCAGAAATAAAATCGGTGTCAAATTAAAATAGCACCGTAATCCCAACTAACATAATTACCGATGTATGTTACGTCGGTCGGTCACACTCAAAATAGTAACTAGCGCCAGAAGAAAAAAAGTGCGCAACGTGTTATATAAAACATATACTTTGGTTTTATTTATTTTTTTATTCTTTCCCGAAATTAGAAGCGCTCGACAAAGAAAAAGTGCGTAAAAATTGGTGTGCATGAGCCCTCACCTGATGTTAAATCATGAAAACTTGAAAGTTTTTGTTAAAAACCACTTATTATCAGGGCACACTCTTTCAAAACAATCCACGCACTTTCATACGAAATGTTGTCATCAAAGAACTTTTAAATTGAATCTAAAATAACATAATTCTCGCCGTGTGTACGTTGGTCACAGCTGAGGAATGCAACCATGTTGAAAAATTGTATTGTTTCCATTATATACACTCTCCCGAAAATAGTTACAATCAACAAAGTAATGCGTTCAAATGACGGTGTTCATGAACAGTTTGATTACACTGTATAATGGAAAGACACCAAAAACACTCAAAGAATGTACTTCTATCTGCTCATCCGGGAACGGAAACTGCACACTATAATTAAATACCCGTCAAGTTTGACGGGTTATTGCTAGTGTTATTATAATTACTATCAAGTTAATGAAGTTACGGTCACTATTTCTCGTTTGAATATTAGAGAAGTACGGGTCCGTGACGTCAGTTGATAACACTTTAATGAGAAAAATTAATTCTCGAGTCCACGACTTTAACTTGTTAACAGCCCTTACACCGCAATCACACTGGTAGAGACAGAGAAATATATGAGGCAGGTGACAGCGTTGAAGGGTGATTTAAACTAGTTAAAATACTTTATTATCACCGCTAGGATATTCCCCGGACACTTTGAGAGTGGTTCTGTGGATGGCAGTTCGTCACGAAGGCCGAGAAGATTGAGAATTGTTGGGGAGTATCAAGAGTTCTTTGCGGGGGAAAAGAATTAAAAATTTTAAACAAGATTCATCGTAATCGGACATAAATTAAGTTTGTGTAATGTGGTTTGAAGGAGAGGTGATTTGCTTAATGACATCGCCTTGTGGAAAGCTGCTGGTGGCATTTTCATCACATGGATTTGAGACGATGATATCGTAAACAGTGGTCTGAGGCAGGGGCGAAACGACAGTGATCTGTGCCCCTGGGTAATAAGGGATTGCTTACGTGACAGTTGATTAAGCTAGGTGGAGGCTAGGCAAGAGTTGCCCCCCCCCCCCACACACACACACACACTGCTGTGAGCCGTTGAGCCCAACCCGTTCGTCCACCCTCTCGGTCTGCCCCTGTTATGAGGAAATGAAATGATCGAAGACTTGAAATATAGTTATTTTGGTTTGGTTTTAAGGACTATCTTCATTGCACACGGACAACTCCATCAGTGCTCCGATCTCCTCCCTTAGATCACACAAGGACGATCTCAGCACAGTGCACGAACTCCATAGCACCGGCGAGAATCTCAATGTGTGTGTATAAAGGAATTACACATTCTATAAATATTGTTGTGGTGGGTATGTATATTTTTAAATTATGCCAGGGCAGCGGCCTTACAGCCTACGATTTTCAACTGCCGTGGAATTTTTAACGTGCGCAACTTGCACACGGGACCTCCTATTTTTTCGCCCTTCGCCGAGAAGACTAGGTATCCGATCTCACTACCCATAAGACCATGGGGGAGGGGGGGGGGGAGTATGAAATCACTAGGACCATTAGTTCTGAAAAATAATTTCCATAAATTATTATTCCCTTAACTGGGAATCGAACCCGATACCTCTAGAATTCGAGGCGGACGGTATACCTCTTAGCCACTCGTGCCCCATAAAGAATTAAATGTTCACCAATTATGAAAATGGCATAAGAAAAGGTCATGACACGCGGAGTAATGGATAGATAGAGTGCTGGACGTACGCACTATCAGCGACTATTTACACTGATAAGGTAGAACATAGACGCAAACAGATAAAAGGTATCGTATAAGGATGAATCCCAATCAACCAGCCAAAGTAAAGGTAATCCCAAAGCAGATAATACCGTAGGGGAATGATGTGTTAGAGACTACTATGCAAAGCCCAGCTTCGAGAGGAGGGGATGGCCAGTTCCTTTTCTCGCTGCCTTTGCCTTCCCTAAACCAAAACTCAGGTACTCAATTACAGCTGGGTAGACTTTAGCGTGACGCCACTGAGTTTTGAACCCACTACCTTTGCCGCGAGAGATACTTATCGCTCGAAAGCACTCTGCCAATCCAACGCTCAATCAACCAGTAGCTCCTGGAAACAGCAATGACCAGACATAGAGGCCAACCCAGCACAAGAATCTACCTCCCCTGCGACGCTTCACAAAACTAGCAGTGGATAAAAGAAGCACCAGAGGTTATTGACAAAGAAAGTGACAATAACCGTTACTCTCTAAAAGAGTATGCTTTTTTTCCCGTGTCGTTCCCGGGGGGCGGGGGTGTGGGGATGTGGGGGGGGGGGGTTCTCTGACAATGAAAGAATATACTTACTGCACCGTCAAGCATGTCGTCTAAGGCGATTAATATGAGGTTGTGCACGAGGCTGGTAATCTCATCACATAAAACACATTGCCACAGAAACTACCGCTGCACGAGCATTTGAATGCTTGGTGCAGGCTTCCTGTAAGAGGTTTTAGCTACCTTGGTGACTCCGTACTCCGTGAGGAGAGCCAAGAAAATTGTTGACGTTGATAATGTTGATGACGATGATGATGATGATGATGGTGATGATGAAAATGTTTGATTCCCCATAGGCTGAAAATAAAAAGTTACTAACGAAGTGTTGTTCCTGAATAACCATCGCCAGCTTCTTTATTCTTCCATTTATTCCCCATCAGTCTTTAGCTCTGTTAGGACCATCGGCCTTCACCATACTCACGACAAGCCTTCCAGTCCTGTGCTATCTGATCAAGGTCTTGTCGTGTATTCTCTCCTTTTTTTTTTTTAAATTGGCTTTGGAAAGGTCTGTGCCATTAAATCTCCTTAACAGATGAGCTACTGGGTGGTTAAGTTACAGGGGCATGGGTTACGTTTCGAAACGATGGGGCGGTGGGCTGGTGATATGCCTGGTACGATACTGTGATACCATTATTTGCTACCTCGGTCACACAAGGACGATCCTTCCACTGAGCTGAAGAGACTCATTGTTGCATTGTCTAACGTCTTCTTGGACATTTGATATAGATGTATGATATTGCATTACCTTCTATATGCTATAGCCATTCACTTGATCCATCTTTGTTTGGTCTTTCTCCTGGATATACTTCTATATCAAAATGTGTTTTTGTTTCTTTTGTTTCTTTTCTTTTTTTAAATGGCTTAACGCTTGAGTCTACCCAGGCCGGGTAGGGAATTGGGGGTTGCTGTTTAATTGCAGAGAGTGTTAGATCTAGATACTAGCTTGACCGCTAGAGTTCACAATTTCTCCCTTACAGTCTTACGGGATTTTAACCAGGTTCGGGGACTATCCTCTAAGGTGTTGTATTGAGTTAGAGCAGATAATTATGACATGATAAGTTCTCTCAGCAGCCGTTTCCTCTTTTCTTTCAATATTGTGTGTGGTGAGGTATTTAATAGACAATATCCTTTTGTTTTGGTCTCAACGTGATTTTTATTCAAACATAACGTATGTACATTATGGCATAAAGATTTATAGTATGCATATTTCGTTCATCCACAAATGCACATTGCTTCCATTAACATAGCATGGGGAAGTTCATATCAAGTGAATTACCCTGATTTCAGCTCTTAGCTACTTGATCCTTCAAAACATTAGCTAGCGGTAATTTCATACTAGCAGTTACTCAGAGGATTAAACCATTCTCTCATTTCCTGAAGAGCTTCATGTTCTACCAAACTGTTAGTGGTTCTACTTAGCAATCCAAAGTCTATATTTTGACTCAAAGTCTAACTTGCAGCCATTTTACAGGGTGCTGCGGGGGGGCAAAAACTATTTCCTTGCGACATGAAAAATGTTTTAGGTATTTTAACAGCACTCTACTTACTGCCTTTCCTTGTGAGAATAAAATGCACAATTCACACTAAAACTGGGGAGAGACTTCCTTTAGTAAAAGTTTGAAAAATCCTCAAAAATCTGCAGCATAAGAAATACACGTCTGTCTCTTCGCTTCAAAATCTGCAACTCCTTTTCGCCGGGTACTTGACCGCTTTCGGTTTAGCTCAAAATCTAGGTTAGTGTTGCTTCTACCCCTTATTCGTCTCGGATTGGATAAAAAGGGTAATCTACGCTGTTCCCATCCTATGGTCTGTTCCTATAATAATTTATGATTAAATTTTAACTAACTTCTATTCACTAAGCTATGGTCTGTATTTGTTATAAAGGAAAGGTTCCTAAAATGACGCATTCCCTGTCACATATAGATCCCGGGGCTCCGCAAATGTATCCCGTAGGGAGACATTTGAGTACTATCAATAACAAAAATTTATCCCAAAAAAATTTTCTAAGTCCAAAAATATTTTCAAAAAAAAATTTTCAAGTTCAAAAATTTTCTAAGTCTAAAAATATTTCAGAAAATTTAACGAAATTCCTACATCTGAGCTCCTATGTCTATATGGGACTGTCGTCTATAAAGGGGCCTTATAGATGGACATCATCTCCAAAAAATTGCAAACTATCTTTCACATCAATACATATTTCAACCAAATTTACAAATTGGCAACACTTGCCAACCAAATCTTCAAAACAATCATAAGGTCATCACTAAAAAATGTGACGAGTGGCAACACTGGGAAATGAACAATAAAATATCTTATTTGCAGAACTTGGCTGCATTATCATAATCTATTACATTTCATTCAAAAATATAGTTGATTACATTCTCTTAGATATGGTGGGGGGGGGGGGTTATCTCTTTTCTGTTCCTGTTATTTGCTCCATAAAATGGTAAGTGTATAAATTCGTTCTAAGTCCGTCACTGTAAAGAATGTTCTATATTACATTCCTTTTTTTTTTTTCAAAATATGTGATGTTTGTCTCCAATATCCGTACGTCTGGTGGTGATCCTGTCCATTAGTCAGTTATTTCTAATCATTCCTTCTTTTCTGTCAACACAGCATTTTTTCTGTGAACTCTTCCCTAGAAATATTATTTTATATATATATTTATTCTTCAAAGATCTTCTTTGACTTACCATACATCAATTTTCAAACATCAAATTATTCAGCAACCAACAGACGAATATGTTACTATCATATTATGAAATATAAGGGAAAAGGAAAATATAGTTTCAAATCATCATGAATTTTCTACGTTGGGTTCCGTATTACTTTATTTTCTCTGTTAAGACAACTGCTTATACTCTTGACAATACGTATCCATGTTGTCACTCTCAAGGCATCCTTGTATACAGTTTAGATTTGTCTCCTTTTTTTTTTTATAACACCAATGTATCATTTATGGTGTTCCAATATCATTGTATCTATTCTAGTCCTCCTGTTATCTTGAGAATTCCTCCTTAGTAACTCCCTATGTACCTTATCTAGCAATACATTTATCAAAAACACATCAAACAATGATTTATGGAACAATCAACTGAGATGTAAGAACTTTTTGACAATATGAGATAAAAAAAATTTTGGGTCATCACTCAAAAAATGTGACATAGAAAGGAAGAAAAATATTCAATTGATCGTGAGGAATCTACAATATTCTTATAAGACAAAGTTCCTGGCACTCTGACTACTATTTATCCATATTATTTCTGGTTATCCTTGCATACAGTGTACCATTTCCATTTTCTTTATAAGTCCAATTCATCGCTCATGGTGCTCCAATATTTAAAATGTGGATCCTTCCTATTCCTCTTATTCTGTACTGGAAATACATCCTTATTAATTGTCTATGTACTATATCTGTGAATATTTATCAACAATATATCAACTAATCATTTATGGAACCATTAACACAAATGTCTAGACTTTACCAAAACATGAACAAAAACATGTCTTTTTACATATGTGCAAAATTTCGACACCAACTCTGCCTTCGCAGGTCGAGGGTTAGTCAGAGTTATGTGGTGCCTGTAACATCCGCTGACTACAGCCAGATGGGTGACTTATGGTACTTATAATTCAAAAAATCTCGTCCGTCAGTTATCTTAAGTGTGGGGCGAGGGTCTATTTCTTGGTGTCCTTGACAAAGTTTGCTGCATTTCCAATCTAGGTATTCTTTTCTTATGTCATAATATCTCGATGATATATCTGTGACATGTCTGTCCTTGGGATAACATTATTTTTATCCAATATCTTCGGGGTGAGCAGATCTCAGTACGTCCAATTTCATCAATCATGTATATTTTTTTCTCTCCTGTAATTCTGGGTATGTTATGAGTATAGTACATCGTCAATTTATTTCAACTATCTTACAACATTCTGTAATTCGTGATAAGGAATAGTCATTTGTTATACAACAATGTTCATATTACAAAGGCAATAAGCAAAAATCAAAGAGATATCTTCTCCGAAAATGCGGATGTATCTCTATTTCCCTTACCTCTGGGCGTAGTAATTATTCAGTCATTATTTTTTTTTCCATTATTTAATCTCCATTTTGTGTCCTTAGTACCTGTGGTTCCATGGGATTATCATAATCTATTTGTCTCTTGTCTACTGATAATCCTTCAATAATGACTTCAGATATGGTCCTCATGTGTGCAGTAATCATCTGCTCTGATTTGTTCCATGTCCATGGTATTCATCAAATATTCTATTATATCCTTGTCTTATCTCGTAACCACGAAAGACTAAAATTATTGCTCCTCCAATGTTAATGTGGGGGATTTTGTGCATAAACATTACAATAAAATCTCAGCTGTGACAACATAAAGTTTCACCCTAATAGGAAATTGCATCTTCATCATACATAAACAATTGCTTCTTCATCTCATGTGCCATCAGTGGCTATCATCCGGTAATGGGTGTTCAATGTGGGTTCAGCATATACAAATGCTGTAGAGGGGTATTTCATTTGCTAAGTCAGCATGCGCAAATGTCATTTCTTTAACATGGGGCAAAGGCATCATCAACAAATAGGTGCAATTTGTTCAATCTGGGGTTAGCATATACTAATGCTCTCAAAGGATTTTTCATTTGCAAAAAATCAGCATGCGCAAATGTCATTGGGGTACTTGTCATAGGCAGTATCAACAAAATACTGCTGGAGTATCAGAGATCATGCTGGAGTATCAGAGATCATGCTGGTGGGGGTATGACTGGTAATGGGCAGTAGGAGTAAAAACTAATTTCTCACTCTGAAATGGTGATTTATTTTCTCTTTTTCTTTTCTTTTATGTCGGCTGCTAACCTCAGGGCAGTCAACGTTTTACAATATTGGCTTATCATCATCAAAATGTGTGAGGGTGGCATATAAACATATAATACATCTTATAAAAAACATTCCAATTGTTTTTCTCTTCTCATTTTTCTGTTATGTTTTGTCTCTTTTCATTTTTTTCTTTTTCATTTCTTTTTTCCATTTCTCTTTTCCATTTCTTTTCTGTTTTCTTGTGATTTCTTTTCTTTTCTTGTGATTTCTTTTCTTTTCTATTTGTATCACAAGTACGAAAGAATGATAAAAATCAATTCACTAAACACTAGAGATACTATCAATATTCCTAATAGTAAATCCCAACCAATAGGGCTGCAAGTAATAGTTTAGGTTAGAACAGAATGAATATTGTAGCAGTGTCTGTTGTCAATAAGTGGCGAGGAAAGGGTACATCAAGGATCTCCTGATTACAACATGATTGTAATTCCAAGGAATGAATATGATTGGGATTGAAAAGATCACAAGTCTAGAATGTCGTCTCAATATAGTGGAAAGGAAAAATAGTAAGTTAAAGATGTTGTAACAGTGGAGTGAAGAAAATCTTACTATAGAGAGTCAAGGTTGGGATATGGAATCTTGGAGAATGTTTTAAAATCTTGACAGTACTAATATACATCTGGGTCTAAAATAATAATAATGTACATTGGAAAAATAAATAATCCTGTGGAGAAAGATAGCTTAACATGCAATACTAGTTTTGGGTATGAATTATATGTTGTTAACAGATGTCATAGTAGGAACAGTATGATTGATCAAGGTGATAGATATAAAGGAGTTTAGCATAATTGAGATCACAGAAATATTAGTATGAGGTAAGAAAAAAAAACTAATGGTGTAAAGTGCCTGCATGAAAATGCACTAAGATGCGAAAGTACAGAACTCTGGAGCTGCAAGGACAAGAAGTCTGGTGAATGGAGCGTGGAATATGATCAGTTCGAAAGTAGAGATCAATGTTACAACAGCATAGTGTGACACATGTGTTATAGGTAAGGTTGTGTAACATTCTAAATATTAAGAAAATGTCTGTAACTAAATAATGTCTGTAAACTCGTAACACCGTGTGTTATCAATTGTTTTGTCATTTTTATTTCACAAAACTATACTATCTAATGAAAATCCTCCGTGTGCTGGTCTTGATTGTTCTCTGGGCATCAGTATTTTAAGGCTGGAAAAAAAACTTTCTCAGTGAGGCTTTGACATCTTAGTCTGGAAGCAAGTCATTTGAACTGTCAAAAACTGAAAATAGAGTACATGGGAAAGTTAGTACATTGTTAAAAAGTAATTGCACATTCGCGGTGACCGTACATGGGATGGCATGTACATTGAAGACTCGAGGGGCGTGTCTCAGCAAAGCTTTAGTAGTTCCTTCAGTTTCTCTGCCATCTCTAACCTTGCAATGTCCCGACTGCTTAGGCGAGCATCATACTGAGTAGCAGTGGTGACGTGTGTGGTAGGCGACGACACTGCATTTGCTGATTGTTGGGGCACTGAGGACATTGACGAATGTGGTGATGGCTTAACATCTTTTGATTGCGGTGATGGTTTCACTGTGGTTAGGGTTTGTATGGCTGGAACATCTGTTAGTTTTGAGGCAGGTATATGTTTCGCCTTGATTTTTCTTCTGACCTGGTTGTGCGGTACGTTAACACCGTTTACAGTGGGCGCAGTAATCTGCACACTGTTGGCTTTGACTAGTTGAGATGAGGCTAACACTTCTCGGCTGGGCTTTGAAACACGATAGCGTTTCTTCAATATTTTTCGTCTGATTTCATTTTGTGGCAATTTCATGCATTTGACGACAGGAGGTGAGTCATCTGACCCTGCTGTATAGGCGCGTTTGACCCTGGAGCTGACTGGTATAAATAATGTGCTGTCCGCATCACTGGTTTCAATAGAACTGGCTGTATCAATGTCTGTTTCTTGTTCATATAGTTCTACCATTTCTCTGTCATTTTGTTCGTTGGGGTCTGACAAAGCTGTGCCGGGGCCGACACTGTCTTCTCTCATGTCTTGTTCTGTTTCGTCTCCATAAAGATTGCTGGTATATGGTTCAACAATCTGCTTGGGTATAGTTTCTTCAGGATCTGATTGTTCTGAACGACCAATCTTGTTCTTGTGGTATAGCAGTGTTTGGTTTTCACTAGTGTTAAAACTAGAGCTGCCTGAACTGGGGGTGTGATAGGTATCAGCTGACGATTTTTCACCGCGGGAGTAAGTTTGAGTGTGAATATAAGTTGCTTTGTTGTTGTCATCTTGTGACGTCTGTGGCCTGATTTCTTCGTTTCTAATGCGCAGGTCTCTGTCTTGTAGTCTATTACGTAATTCAAGTGGTGGGATGTCCTCTTCACTTTCTGATGAATTCCTTTGTTGTCTTGCTCGTTGTATTTCATCTGTAGGTGGTCTGGGTATGTGGTCGTCTTGGTAAAATTCAGAGTCTGTCGTCTCTGACTCTGATATGTCAGACGAATCTGTACTGGATGGATTATAATTTAGGGTGGCCTTTCTGACTGGTCTTGTATTTGTCGTCAGAGGCGGAATGGGCCGGTGATTATCAATTTTGAGTTGTTTTACGTGAGCTTTTGTTTGGTGGTGTTTCTCTTCATTCCAGATAATGAAGTTTACAGGCGTAGTTTGTTTCATGATTTTGTAGCCATCCAACCATCGGTCATCGAATTTTGAACTGCGTACATGTTTCTTGTAGTATACTCTGTCTCCTATTTTGTACGTTGGTAGCTTGGCTGATTTATCATGTTGTTTCTGTTTCTTGTGAAATGCCTTCTGCGTATTTCTTTGTGCAATCTGGTGAGCTTTATACTTTTCTTGAAGGATTATTTCGACGGGGTCTTCTCCCATGTATTTTTTTTTTGTGGGCGAAGTAGGTTGTCTAACGGAAAGTTTGGTTCTCTTCCGTATAGCATGAAAAAAAGGGTGACATTCCTGTGGTATCGTTCACGTTTACTCGGATGGCTTCAAGAGCTTGGTTAATGTATAGGTCCCAGTATTGGTGGTTCCCCTTGATATATTTGCTAATAATATCATGTAGGGTGGCGTGCATGCGTTCATTTCTGCCATTTGCATTTGGGCAATAATAAGTGGTTGTAGTATGCTCAATATTCAGCTGGTGTAAGGTGGCTTTAAATGGGTTACCGATAAACTGTTTACCGTTGTCTGAAATGATTCGTTTTGGACAGCCATGCCTGGGAATGAATTCTTGTAAAAAAATTTGCGTGATGGACTGCGATGTGGCATCACTGAGTGGGGTAACTTTCTGGCCAAACAGAGTATAGGTCAACTATGTGCAGGAGGTATTTGTTGCCTGATTGGGTGAGTGGGTAAGGACCTGATAAGTCAACGCTCACTGTTTGCATGGGGTTACGGGAAGGTTGCATTTCTTCAACGGGAATTAAATGTGGCTTCATGTTCCCCAATTTACATGTTTTGCAGGTGGCCACGTACTCTGTATTGTCTTTTGTAGAAGGTTTGCCAATAATACCTTTTCTTTATAACATCAATTGTTTTTGAGTCTCTTCCCATGTGCCCGTTGTTATCATGAAACTGTAGTAGTACTTCTGGGATTAGATGTGCTGGAATGACTTTTCTTAGTGTCCCTTCTTGTTTACTATCAATATAGTATAGAGCTCCATCCGCTGGGTGTACTGTAAAATCTTTACTTTTTGTTGGGTTTTCCTTCACGTATGTGAGCAGCTTAACAATTTCTGCATCTTTCGCTTGTTCTACTCTCATGTCAAACATATCTTGACTTTCTTCTTCTACTTGAGTGGCAGAATCTGAGGTACTTCTTCGACTTGATGAAGTAATTTCATTAATTTCTTTTGCATTATCGTCAATTTCTGAGGATGTGCCATCATTTTTGACTCTATTTGTTTTCACTTCAGTTTCATCATCATATTTAATCCTGGATAAGAGGTCTGCACAGGTGTTCATTTCGCCTGGGATATGTTCGATAGTGGTGTCGTAGGACTGCAAATTCATTGCCCATGTCTGTAACTTCTTTGGCTGTTCTTGTGTTTTGGTGAGCCAGTTAACCAGGGGCTGATGATCCGTTCGTATAATGAGTTTGGTTCCTCTGACATAAAAGTCAAACTTTTGTACTGCATAGTGTATGGCGTATGCTTCTTTCTCAGTGGTGGTCCACCGTTTTTGTGACTTTGACAATGCGTGGGATAGGAATGCAATGGGTTTCTCATTGGGAATGTTTGGTAGGATGGGTGTTTCATCTTCTAGTACTGTGTTACGGTGTTTTATCGGCGTCGTCTGCTATATTTGGCAGCACGCATTTTTGATAAGAGAATTAATGTAGAATCATTGTTATACTTCGTGGTTTAATGAACGCAAGCCGCACAGTCGGATTGTGACGCGTGAGCGTTGGTATGGTCACGCGTAGTGACCAATTTAGGGGACCCTTTAGTTATTATAATGTCCATGGATAACATAACTACTAATATATTACATGATTAGTATGACTGATACATTATCGACATGACCACGACGATTTTCAGAACATCGTAGGCCATATGTCGGGTTTTGGTTAAATTTTTGGGATCTTTGAATAAGATAGTTCAAAAAAATCTATCTAATAGATTTTTTTTTTCCCCTGCGTGAAGGGAACTGTTACGGTGTTTTATCGGCGTCGTCTGCTATATTTGGCAGCACGCATTTTTGATAAGAGAATTAATGTAGAATCATTGTTATACTTCATGGTTTAATGAACGCAAGCCGCACAGTCGGATTGTGACGCGTGAGCGTTGGTATGGTCACGCGTAGTGACCAATTTAGGGGACCCTTTTGTATTTGACCGTCACGCATGAAGTCGCATTGTTGAATTCTTCTCAGAGGGTAGGCTACGTATTGACTTTAGCGACCATTATACATTATTGATGGACGCGCAGGGTCTTCCGATAGTTTTTTAATCCCTTTGATAATGAAATATGGTTTGGTAGTAGATCAGTGGATTTTTTTTTTTTTTTTTTTGATTTTTTGCAGGGTATGAACGGCTACTCGGTGGCGAAATCTAAATTAGTTATTTAGGGCTTTAGGGGGTCTAACCTATACGCTACATTAGTATGATTTTACGTTGTGACCCTTTTTCATTTCCATGTGTACAGAGACAGGTGTCCTCGCCATAAATGAATAGATTTTATTGAGGTAAATGCAAAGCCGCCAGTATACGACAGGGTCAAATGTCCTCCCAGGTTCTCGAGTTAAAGTCCAAATCCCGGTCGACGAAAACATCCTTTTTATCCGTCGTAAACTGTTTTGATCCTTGTATCACTATACTTCCCATTGTCGCTATAGGGTTTTTGTTTTAACCACTATTTAGCGCAGGCTCCCCGAGAAATCAGTGGATGATCTATATATTAATATTCGTCAAATACACAGGCGTATCATTACCGTCTGACTGGATGACAGCAGAGCGTGTACATCGCCTTTGATGTTCTGACATGAACTTATTTGACTGGAAGAGTGACGGTATTATGGATTCCCATTGACTAATGCAGATGTACATTTCTTATATTGATGAATCACAGTATGATGTTCTTCACATGTCTTGTCAAATAAATGTATATATTGGACTCAGTATGAAGGACTTACCGCATTCGTCATTTGACTTGAAGGTTGGTCTGCATGCCATGTTTTATTGATTGTATTCGCATTATACTTAACTACTCTTCTATGAGGAAGAGTTCTACATGTATTTATGAGGAATAATATTCGCACTGAACAAACAATGAAGTGTCAACGACTACGATACAGACACACAATATCTCAATTAAATACTTAATAATTGTCTGAGTACGAACCCACGTACGGACACCTATAATCAAGTGATCTGTGATCAAACTGATAGTCCGTATAAACTCGGTACTGTACCAACTGCGATATCAACCACGCTTACTGTATCATACTGGTTGTACCAAACATGCACCAATTGCGTTATCTGAGGCATCGGCGTATAGTATCATGGGCTGAGAAATGTCTGGATGTCCAAGCAGTGGGATGGTGGTTAGGGCATTTTTACAATACTCAAAAGATCTCTGGCTGTCTTCTGTCCATTTGAAGCGTGCATACTTGCGGGTAAGGGCTATCAAAGGCTCTGCTGCTCTGGAGAAATTGATGATGTGGCGCCTATAGTAACCCACTGTACCAATAAATGAGCGTGTTTGTCTCACCGTCTTGGGGCTAGGCATTTCTCTTATGGCTTTGACTTTATCTTCATCAGGTCTGATGCCATGTCTATTGATGACAAAGCCTAAATATTTTGTTTCTGTCTTTAGAAACTCACACTTCGACAGTTTTAACTTTATTTGGTGATGCCTGAGTCTATCAAACACTGTTTCAACCTTGCGGAGGTGGTCTTCCATCGTGCCTGCGGTATGTATCAGGATATCGTCTATGTATGCCAGGGCAAATGGATGTAGACCCTTTAACACTTCATCCATGAGTGACATATATGTTGCTGGCGATCCTTTTAGACCAAATGGCATAACATTCCAAAAAAAAAACTTCCGATATGCGAACAGAATGTGGATTTCTGTTTTGCCTCAGGTGTCATGGGGATGCACCAAAAGCCTGACCTTGCATCAAGTGTGGTAAAGTATGTAGACTTTCCTAGCGTCGCAAGTAGATCGTCTATCCTGGGGAGGGGGTAGGAAATGACTTTTGTGATTTTGTTAAGGGCACGGTAGTCGCAGCAAAAGCGACTGGAGCCATCTTTCTTTGTTACGATCACTATGGGTGAGGACCATTGGGAGCGGGATCTTTCGATGATTCCTGCCTGTAGCATTTCATTTATAGACCTTTCCACTAGTTCTCTGTTTTTCAAGGGTGTATGATAGGGTTTCATACGTATTGGCTCCTCGGTAGTTGTTTGAATGTCCATTGTGACAGTGTTAGTTCTGCCCAATTCCATGTCGTTTAGTGCGAATACATCTTGGTGCTTTTCTACAAACGTTTTCAAACGTGGCTCATTATCTTCTGTGGCATTCAGGGTTGCAAGTAACTGAGCTATTCTCTCTCTGTGTTTATGATCTGCCACTATATTTCTGGTCTGTCTTGCTGCCTCCGTTTCCTTCCCATAGTATTGGGGCATTTTTCTTGCATCTTGTGAAAATCTCTGCTCCTGGTATGTGATCTTCTTTTGTATATTTCTTTGCCATTCGTTGGGCTGTGCTTGGTATTGTCTCCTCTGCCATCTGCTGTGTGCATTTTCATATGTCACTGCATTTACTGTATATTCATTTCTTATTATATTTCTGGGGTAGTCGTTGTTGTGCCATTTTTTCTGATTATTTCTGCCGTAACTGCGCTTATCCGCGTACGTTACTGTATTTCTTCCGTTTGTGCTATAGGGCTGTCTTCTTTCCCTGGGCGAAAATTTTTCATTCTTTCTATTTCCAACTTTGCTGCTATAGTATCCTCCTGTGGTGGAGTCGTATAAGAATTCTTCTTTTTCTTCGGAACATTCAATTGGTTTTGGGACTTTATCATATCCACCTGTTTTTGAGTTATATTGATACTCCATGGGGCATGTATCTCTGTCTTGTCGCTTCGGATATCCTCCTGGCAAGACAATCTCTGTTTCTCTGTTACTCTGTGATATACAGCACTTCATCTTTTCTCGTGGTGTGCTGGGGCACAAGAATGAGTAATTATAGTCATTTTCATACTGTGGCCTTATCTTCTTATGTATGGACTGGTTCGTTTCTGCCATCTGGGTAGGGTATGCTGTGGTGTAACATAACTGTGACTGATATTGCTGTCTTTTTCTGCATAAGCCTTATAACTGTTTACTTTCCGTGTACTATGGTCATTTGTACTGCGATTTCGTGCATTATGTCCAGTGGGAGTGGTTGAGACAATTTGTGAATGGTCTCTATTGGTTTTGGTTTGTCTTAACGTTGACGTATCCACTTGTGCTACAATTGTGCCTCTATTTATAGTGGTAGTTTTTCCTGACATATTCAATATCATGATGGGGAAATCTCTAGCCTTCGAGACTTCAGCGATTCCCTCTGTAATTTGCAACAATGGGTCATCAATAATGCTTTCTTCTGCTAGGGGCTGTATTTGGATTGATTGCCCTGGTGTTATGTACTCAGAATTTTTTACTCTGCCTTTTGCTATGACCAGGGAGTTTGGAGCCACCGTTATGGGAGCTGTAAGTCTTACCAAAGACGCTATGTGGATATCGTCCTGGAGATCTATGTAAGTATTGCTGACTTTGATTTTCTGTTGGTCATAGTATATTCGAACCTTCTGTTTGTTAAAAAAAATCCCTCCCTAGGATAAGATTTCTAGACATTCCTTTAGTAATGACAAATGGGTGTTCAAAATTTGTTTCGCCTACGGAAAATTTTAGCCATGCTGTCCCAACTGAATTTAGTCTTTGTCCCGTGACTGAAGCTAGGTGTGTTTTGGACGGTTGAAATCGTACTAAGTGTTGGATCCTCTTGAACAGCTGGAACCTAATAAGGCTGATGGATGCTCCTGTATCTACCAGTGCTCTATATTGTTGGCCCTGTATAGCCATGATGCAGGAACTGGGGTCCGGATGTATTTTAGTTCCATCATGCAGCATTTCTTCATAATGTATTTTTCTGGATGGGCCTACTTGACAATTTCTGTATTGTTTTTCTGGGATGGGCCCCTCACTTGAGTGGCAATTTCTGTGCCTCTGTGTTGTTAATCTTTGCGGGTTGTTGTGGTTGGTAACCATTTCTGTGATTGTTTTGCCCATCCGAGCTAACGGTCATCCGTTTGTTTAGTGAGTGGCGCGTTTTGCCTCTGTTTCCCTGACGCATGAGGGGTTGAGGTGTGTTCGTTGTGACGCCACTCCTCTTAGCTCTTGCATATTATTTAGGCCCAACGTTTTCCTGGTGTTAATCACGTGGGGGTGGTGCGGCTTACCCTCAGGATGTTGTTCGTAGGACATGGTAACCTCCTCTTTTCCTTATATAGAGTCATGTTTACTGTCGAGCCTCGTTCTGTTTCGGTAATGGTGCGATTGAATTGTTAATTTGCTCTACAGGGGTTTCTTGTAACCATGTCCGAGCCTACCATAACATGTGAAGCATCGAAATATACACATTTGTTTTGACGGCGTTATTGACGTCGTTTTTGCCTCTGTGTGGGGGGTCTATAATTGCGGGGCCTATCATCTCGTTGTCGTGGGCGAGTCCATTGCCTCCTGGCATGGTCAACTTCCATAGGCTCATGCTCATTATAGTCCCTATATTCTGGTCGGGGTTCCCTACCTACTCTTTGTTGGAACCTTCGGTGAAGATTTTCCTCCTGTATTGCTGCTTGGATTGTTTCAGCAATAGTCTTGGTGTCTTTTCTAATGAGATGCCTTCTGATATTTTCTGCTCTAAGGCCATCGGCAAATATCCCCACTAACTGTATTTCTACATCAGGTGTGGTAGGGATTTCTCCGCAAAACGCCTCTTCTACCATATTGAGGAATCTATCTCCAAAAAGTTGTACCGATTCATCTCTTTCCTGTTTCATGCTTCTAAGGACTGACCAAGCATGCATTTTGTCTATGATTTCCCAATATCTCTGGGTGAGCTCTTTTTTTAGGGACTCGTAGGTTTCTGTGGGGTACTGCTGGGACCTCCTTCTTAAAAAATCAGTCACGTACGAATCAGAACCTAACAGAGCGATTTTCTTTTTCTCTTCATCCGTTGTTGCCTCTGCTAGTGCCGCAAATTTTTCCATGTCGGACAACCATCTTCTGAATTTTTTCTTGTTTCCATCGAACGGCTGAACAATGGATCTAACCTGAGTGAATTTCGCGTAGTTGTCATTTTTCTGTAGGGTTTCAGTAATTTGCCGTAGCGCTATTATTGTTGGTCCTTCCATATTTTGTCTGTCCTGGGGCTGCAGTGGTTGTGCTTGAGCGAATCTGTTTTCCTGTTGCTGCTGCTGTAGTTGCTGGAAATCTTCCATTAATTGATTGCTTCTGCTCTTTTATAGAGGACTTCACTAGGCAACATATGTTTGGCCGGGTAGGGAATTGGGGGTTGCTGTTTAATTGCAGAGAGTGTTAGATCTGATACTAGCTTGACCGCTAGAGTTCGCAATTTCTCCCTTACAGTCTTACGGGATTGTGCTTGAGCGAATCTGTTTTCAATATCCTGTTGCTGCTGCTTTTATTCCAAACAAACGTTGGCATGGAAATCTTCCATTTATTTCGTTCATCCACAAATGCACATTGCTTCCATTAACATAGCATGGGGAAGTTCATTTCAAGTGAATTACCCTGATTTCAACTCTTAGCTACTTGATCCTTCAAAATATTAGCTAGCGGTAATTTCATACTAGCCGTTCCTCAGAGGATTAAACCATTCTCTCATTTCCTGAAGAGCTTCATGTTCTACCAAACTGTTAGTGGTTCTACTTAGCAATCCAAAGTCTATATTTTGACTCAAAGTATAACTTGCAGCCATTTTACAGGGTGCTGCGGGAGACAAAAACTATTTCCTGGTGACATGAAAAATGTTTTAGATATTTTAACAGCACTCTACTTACTGCCTTTCCTTGAGAGAATTAAATGCACAATTCACACACTAAAACTGGGGAAAGACTTCCTTTAGTAAAAGTTTGAAAAATCCTCAAAAATCTGCAGCATAAGAAATACACGTCTGTCTCTTAGGCTTAAAAATCTGCAACTGACTTTTCAGCCGGGACTTGACACGCTTTCCTTCAGCTCAAAATCTAGGTCAGCGTTGCTTCAACCCCTTATTCATCTCACGATTGGATAAAAAGAGTAATCCACGCTAGCCTTTTCCTATGGTCTGTTCCTATAATAATTTATGATTAAATTTTAACTAACTTCTGTCAACTAAACTATGGTCTGTATTTGTTATAACGGAAAGGTTCCTAAAATGACGCATTCCCTGTCACAAGGACACCAGTCACCTTTCGTCCTAAAGATGACAGCTAATATGGTTAAGTTTCTAAGACTTCACTCCTCTATGGCTGTAACTGCTACAGGGTTACCTTTATCTTTTACCCAAGTTCATAGATTGTCAAGTATCTTTTATCTTATTTTCCTCGAGCTTTTTTATTACCCTTTTTTATCCTCAATGTTGTCAGCTATTTACTCTGTATTCTAACTTTCCACTTCTCATTGGACGCCTACTAAATAGTGTAAAACGTCCCTTTTCTTGTGTGAGTAAAATGTTTCCTTTTTAACATTGGCCATTTGCATTGATAATCAATTGGAGAACAACAACAAGCAACAATCAAGAAGTTACAGGCTTTTGGTAAATGGGAGCTAGCGTAGAATAGATGGATTAAAATTATACGGTAAGGTCATCAATCTGGAACTTTTGACAAGAACCAGACAAGTACCAGTGGAACAGTAGATGAGAAGACAACGCTGGCGATGGATAGCTCATACATACACTGAGGAAACCTGTTGATAGCATTAGCAGGCAGTTCTTTCTCTAGAATCCCCACGGTAAGGGAAGAAGAAGTAGACAAAAAACAAACGTGGAGAAGAGAACTGGAGACAACAATGAAAATAGTGAGGTAAACATAGAAAAACCTTGAGCTGATGGAGCACGACAGGAGGACTTGAGATACGTTTGATGATACCTATGTTCTTTGTGAAGCTGAAGGGTACTGAATAAATCAATGAATAAATTGATAACTTATTCCCTATATACCGATCTGTCTTCTGAGAACGTCAGTACTTTAGATGTTCTCCGTTTTGCCATAGCGTCAGGGGACTCCGGTCTTCCCGTCTGTCTTCCCTGCTTCCTTTCCATTGGTTATTTATTTTTAACCCCACGTTCTGTGGTTTATTATGCAAGGGTCTCATTATTTTCATATACCACACGCAGGAAAAGGTGGAATGTAATTGCTATATTAGGCAACAAAAATGACACCTGCGGTATTAGAAAATAGCGGGAAGTCTCAAGTTATTGCGAAAGTAGACGATACCATTTTTAAAACATCAAAATTGCTCATTAGATCTATACAAGATTTTGAAATCTGGTTTTCCAAGTTCATTAATCCACCCGGTCACGACGTTCTGTTACTTCTTCCAATCTATACGTCTCATAGCTATTTCCGATGTGAGAGCATCCTGATTTTTTTTTTTTTTTTTTTTTGAAGGACGTAAGATGTGAGTTTGAATATTAAATCTGACAGTCTGAGATGCAGGAACACTTCAACGTCAAACCGATTATGCGTCGCGTCAAATTTAGAGCCGGTTGAGAGGCCGAGGATAAACCTCTTCTGTGATGTAATCAATTGTTTTTAACCTTTCAGTTCTGGGTAACTCAATTTTCAGCATCAGCGGTCTATGCTGATATTTATCTGGTTCGTGGCTATCTTTCATTCCCCGCTCGCCTCTCTTTCTTTCTCCCACTTTCTTTGTTCTCAATGTCTTTTATTTAGGCCTTGCTGTTTATCTTGCTAACGGAACGGAATCTCAGTTTCATTGACGAAAATAACAAGCGTTTGTAATTTACTTTCGCCAGTTATGTTTGTCACTATGTTTGTGTTTTTATTTATTATACTAGTGTACAAGCCCGTCATAAGACGGGAATTAAATTCAAAAGCACCAATACCTAACGGCAATAAAAGTATTATAAAAAAGCCACAGTGCATCACCACTGTACACGAACTACGTAGCAGCAACGAGGATCACAATGTGTGTAAACGTGAACACACATTCTATAAATATATGTTTGTGCACACCGTCATTTGCGCATTCTTCTTTGGTAAGTGTTACTATTTTCGGGAGATATATATAAGTATATAAACCAATAAAACGGTATTGAATCAGTTCTACAAATTAACGGTTCACATGAAACAAGGGACGTTTCGGGTTTTACCCTTCGTCAGCCACAGTTACAAACAGGTGACAAGGACAAGAGTTACATATAGGTACTACAAAAACATACGATGATGAGAAACATACACCAAATGAGCGATACAAGCAGATGGAAAAAAAATTCTCCAACGAAAAGCGAGTCCGGTCATCACCGACACATGAAAGGAGGGAAGTAACATGAATATCGGAATTACCTGAATGGTCAGGCCTATTGAAATGAAGGGCCACCTGTAAATTTTTGTCGTGATAGATGTCATGTAAGTGCTCACGAAACTTGTCTGCCAAACGTCTGCCAGTTTCACCAATATAGGTAATGCCACACCTCTTGCAGATGATAGCATAAATCAGGTTTCTAGATTCGCACGTGAACGACTTTCTAATGACAAATTTTCCTTTCGGAAAAGTAACTGTCTGAGTTTGGAGTACAAACGGACAGCTCTTACATATACGGCGTTGGCACGGTTTAGTACCAAAGTATGAAGGGCCAATATGTCTCAAGCTACTGTGTACAAGAATATCCCTAAAATTCCTATCCCTACGATATGCCACCAAAGGTGTGTCACGAAACAACTCTCTTGTGTCAGGATCAGAGTGGAGAATAGGCAGATGTCGAAACAGAATTCTCTTCACCGCCAGACAGTGAGGATGGAAAGTTAGAACCAGTTTGAGTCTGTCAGACTTGGAATTTAGTGTCTAAAAATAGGAAAAGATTTTGCTAAATTTTACATACTTTTTGCAATAAATCAAACGTTTGATCAGATACTTAAAAATCGATCTGACAAAAGTTTTAAAAGGTAATGGACAATACATGTGCCAAATCATATGTCAATTAATACAGAAATTAGAAAGTTATAAGAAAATTAAGATGAGTAAAATGTATTTTGAGAAAATCACATTTTTCTCCATAATTAGACTATAATTAAATACGTATGTAATAATAACCTAAAAAAATTACTTACTTGTCATTTAGAACATACCGACAGCATATCCAGTTTGGTTTTCTGTTGAGATTTGTGCCAGTCGACTGGCCTCTTTTCCACTGTTCAGCCCTGTCGTAATTAGATAGGTTGAAAGTTATTTATGGTCCCTTCTGAGTAGAGTGGATGGTGATTACGTGAGAAATAAAGATGTGAGAATAGATTTCACTGGTGAAAAGTTTAAAGAGAAGATCTCTCTCTGGAATGAGTAAGTTTCTCTAGTCCAGCCTATCTATACGACTATAATTTAGTACAAGACAATCTTTCCCTCCATATATATGCAAATATAAGTTTAACTACACACACACACACACACACACACACACACACACACACACACACACACACACACACACACACACAACTATGTGACAACAAGACACACAAACGTGAAAAACTATGGTTAATTGGGTATGGGTAAAGAAAGAACACAGTTCCCACTAAACGTTATCCAATAAAATTAAACAATAGTCAAACAGAGTGCAGATGCTACAATGTTTTCTGTACTAAAGAAAAATATTTCACTCTCTCTCTCTCTCTCTCTCTCTCTCTGTCATACGTGGCCACACAATCTCGCTTCTTACCCTATTCTTGGTGAAACAATCTGTTGGACGTAAAAATCCATGAATATGTACGAGGGTCCAGAGTAATTATCTTCCGAATTGGGCCCCAGTCCCTCCCTTGCAATAATTAAATTTTATAAGGGGAACGCCTAATTTGGTGGTTGATTTCCTAGATAAACAATGTCACCTTGAATAGTTAGCGCCGAGACTCTCTGAGATATGGTGTTCACCGCAAACAGTAGGAAAACATCTGATTGCTAAACTGTTAATTATTGTTAACTTATGATGGTGGTAAATCCTATCGGCTGTCTCTGTGGTGAGTGCCGATTTTGAAACAGCGTAACTTGCTGGATAAATCCGATGAAAACGACTGTCAAATGTCGGGAGAAATGTTATATCTTTTACACCCCAGTGGGCTGATAAAATTGCATAAATAATTTCTGGTGTTTATAGTCCAGTTAATTTACTATTAAAATGTCAGTTAGTCTCTGTGGCCGGTCCTGTTCACAACTGAACTTGGAGACGCGTAAGCCAGACGAAGACAACTTTAATCCAATCAGTAAATGGAGAAAAGGCCAACATAGACCACAATGGACCAAAATATAGACCAAATAAAGCCTAATAAAAAACCGCTGGTTGCCGTTGATCAGGCCATGCCCTATGGATAGAAGAACATTATGAAAAAAATTACTGCTAATAAAATATCTACATATAAGCACCCGGTATCTCTAGCCTATTCCTATCTGGTCAGTTATCGTTTAATTATCCATACGCGCACTTTAACAAATATCGCCTGTCGCTAAGTAGCTATTAGAGGGTCGGCGTCGGTTTGTTAAGTCGTATGATATTTAAACAACAGTCACTTACAAAATTACACACAATGAAATATAACGTGAATTCTATTCTGTCAATTATCAGTCACCTAGCATTTTAATTCAGTCAGCTAAACTGTATATTTCTGTGTGATAAGCGGGTGGTAAAATTATCATTAACTGCACAACTGGTACACAAATCGCTACGCGTTATTTATTTCACTAGTTCCAACACCTAGAAAATCACAGTGAATTTAGGATGATAAAACTTTTAACACTTTAATACGCTTAAGCACAAATTTATATATTACCAGAAAATACAGAAATTAAATCCCCACGAAACTATTAACACATCTATTCACAATGGTTCTAGATAACGTGTTTAGACTCTCCGAAACATTATGAGCGACAACTGATAACAGATTTTGGAAAGACGCATTTTATATACCATCAGGTTATGATGATCTCTAGAGTGTGTTAATTTTCACACTCTGTTTCCTAGCAGAGAAATCTGAAACTACGTTTCCCAGATAAAGGGTTTACGGTCGCTTCTGTCGGCCGTTGCTAACCGACAACAGAGGCTTAACCCGTGTAACGGGCTCTGGTAGATTTTGCCCGCATCTCGAGATCAAAGAATAATCTTTCCCTGTAGGTACGAACATCAAAGAGTACACGGGGGAAAATGTTTTTGCCCGTCCAACTACTTCGAAAATCCGGTGTTATTCCACGTGCGTCTGTCTGCTATCTTGATGATTGACAGATCCGCTCGCGTGAGAAACTCAGGTAAACAAACCAGATTAGCTCCCCGTTAGGACTGGCAAGTCGCGGAAGTTGGTAATTTGTCTGTTTGTTTACGTCTCAAGAAAAAGAGGCGTGGATTAAAAGGTGAGTCAGACAGGCAGAGAAATGCGTGACTTTGTTAGCGAATCTTAGGACGCTAACGGGAAAGCAAAGACTGTCAGATACTGTAGGCTCTATTTCCATTATGCGTCACAAGCGTCAGTAGCCTTATAATAGACAGACGTTTTAAGACCAGTAGGGCTAATAGTCACAGTGATGTCAAGGAAGTTCACTGAAGTCGTAGAAATTTCAGAAGTTAATTTGATGGCAGGATTGAAAATTACCAACATAGGCAATAAATCGACGGATATCTACCTCAGACATGTCTGTAATGCCAATTCCATCATCAATATAGCGGCGGTAAAACTCAGGTATCGGTCCATCGTAACTTTGAAAGACCAAATATTCAAAGTGGCCCATAAACAGGCAAGCGTAACTAAGGCTCATCTTAGTACCCATAGCGACGCCACTGATTTGGTTGAAGAATAGGCCATTAAACTCAAAAGAGTTGAGAATAAGAACCAACTCAGCAAGGCAAAGAAGCGGACCTGTACTTATAGTAAGATCAGTACGCTGGTCGAGAAAAAATTGGAGTGTCTTGAGACCATCAGCATGTGGAATAGAAGTATAAAGGGAACAAACATCTAGGAGGAAAAGACGGTAAGTACAGCCAGACGTGAATCTGATCGAATCAAAGGTAGTGATAGCATGAGTAGCGTCCTTCAAATAAGAAGGCAGATTGGTGACTAAAGGCTGAAAAATACTATCAAGGAATATAGAAATACGTTCAGTGGGAAAAGAACAGGCTGAAACAATAGGCCTACCAGGGTTAGCAATTTTATGCACCTTAGGAAGCATGTAAAAAGAAGGCTTACCTAGACTACTATCAAAAATATGGAGAGATAAATCACCAAAAGGAAGAAGATCATCATGGACAAGGCTACGGATAGTCTTATAAACAGTAAGATTATTCCGGACTGTTGCATCACCAGAACAAGGTGAGTAAAAGGTGGTGTTACCTAGCTACGTAACTCCTTCATGAGTGTATAAGTCCTTACGCCAAACAACCACTGCACCACCTTTGTCTGCCCGCTTGATAACAATATCCTCACTTTTTCTAAGGCGTGACAATGCTCGCCATTCAGAAGACGTGAAGTTAGATCGACGGAGACGGTGTAGAGTAAGCTGGTCAATATCATGTAAAGTATTGGCAATATATAAATCCAGAGCATAAGAAGCTTCTGGAGCTGGAGTCCAGTCATGTTTGGGTTTGTCAAAACGATTAAAGATATCATCAGTATCAGAAACCCTGGTAGAATCATTACCATTACGATGGTAATATTTGAGACGCATGCGGCGATGGAAGCTGTGAACATCTTGAAGCAGAGAATATTTGTCAAAATTAGAACGAAGAGGAACAAACTTAAGACCTTTGCTCAAGACAGACAATTCATCAGGAGACAGATGCAAATCTGGAGGAATGCAAATAACTTTAGCATGGGTAGAAGACTGAATAGAGGACCCCGAAGGAGGTTGCGGACAGAGGCGGCTTTAGCATGGGTAGAAGACTGAATAGAGGACCCCGAAAGAGGTTGTGGACGGAGGCGGCTTTAGCATGGGTAGAAGACTGAATAGAGGACCCCGAAGGAGGTTGCGGGAGAGTACATATAAGGGAAAAAATACAATTAATGTCTAACTTTCAACCAAAGTTGCTACCCTTAACGTTATGTGCTGACAGAAAAAGCTGGGATTTTATATATAGGATAAGTTTTTCTTTAGTTGATAATAATAACAATAATAATAATAATAGCCTCTCCCAGTCAAAACTGACTATGGCTCTGATGCGCCCTTGAAGTGTTAATTGTCTGCTGCATTTTGTGCGGTGTTCCTTTTAGCGTGTTCTTTTCCTTCTACGTGTCAGAGCGTTTCACCACTCAATCTGACGCGACACCGTAGCGAGCATCTCCACTTGGTTTGATTGGAAGCTTCATCCTCCCAGGATCATCATCACCATCATATGAAGCATGGGTCAACACTGCAGCTGATCCTCTTTGCAGGAAGCCTGCACCAGGCACTCACGTGCGCTTGCAGCTGTGGTTTCTGTAGTAATGTTTCACTTAATGAGCGTGCTAGCATTACCTCACATTAGTCGCGTTTTCTTTCTTTGAATCTTCAGAGACCTTCAAGAACTGCACAGGACAATAATGGCATACAAATATGCAGACACGCAAATACACAAATTTACATGAGCACACTCCTTATCGCCAACGCCCTCGTTTCCTCCCATTGTCAATACTGATCCCCGGCCGTCTGACTTCCTTGTATTCCTCCCATCCTGTTGTTCCAAATTTAAGCCAGGTCAGCCATGAAGAAATCCTGTCCCGTGAGACCCGTGACTAATGCGCATCACATCAACTCCCACTGGGAGTCACGTCAGTTGTTTGGATTTGTTTAATTAGCTTTAACGACAAACGACAATAACAGAATAAACAAACAGCACTATAATCAAAATTGTGCATATTTGTTTACAATAACGGGAATTGAATGTATGGTTTAGTCTATTGCAGGGGTCGGTAACATGTCAATCGAGAGCTACCGGTAGATTCCATAGGAGAATTATGTAGATCGTTAGGTGATGGAGGGGGGAAGCTAGAGAAATGTCGGACTCTCCCGCTAGCATTTTAAACAGAGGTATAAAAAAGAAAAAGGTAAAGGATCCCGTTACACACCCATTGAGGCATATTGGGAATATGGTGTTAGGCCCATATTTTCTTGACCATCGGCACACAAGGGGTGATGTGGTCAGCATCACGCCGGCCGCCTTAACCTCCCCAGAGTTACTCTGGTACCCAATTCATGAGGCTGAGTCGACCCCGGAGCCGTTTGCGGTCTAAAACATCCCACCTCCACTGGGGATTGAACCATGGACCACCGAGCTAGGAAGCCATACCAGTGCACTAACCACTGTGCTACCGCGGCTCCAAACAGAGGTATACCCAGAATAAAAGTATTTCCGCGTTACCACAGAAAACGAACGAACGAACTTTATTTTCAATTCTTATTGCGCGCGCACGCCCATCTAACATTCTACCCTTCCACTCTCATTTATCTTGCAGTCTATATCCTTTCATTCCCACGTGTTACTTTAAACATTAATTTAAAGGCATGCAACATTTTACTGGTAATACAACAGCATACATTTACAGTATCCAATCATAATCAAAATTAAGTATTTTTTTTTAACCCACGAACCAGCTTACTAACATTCACATTATTCATGAACTCATCAACTCAAAACACGATCGTTTTCTTTAAACAAAGTTAACATTCTGTAACATATTATTTACTTTAGCGAACACAAACGATCCCTCCCTTCAATGGAGGGTTAATATCTTCCACCGCTCAGTAAAGGACTTGGAGAAAGCAGATCACCAGGCAGAGATAAACGCTAGGAAGCTAGAAGGTCTATTTCCAGATAGCAAAACTCATTCTCACAATTATAATAACGTCATACCACGCTGGCGATGGATAAGACACACAAGAAGAAACCTATTGATAGCATCACAAGGCAGTACTTGTTACGGAATCCCCAGGTTAAGAGAAGCAGATGTACAAAAAAATGGAGAAGAGAACTGGAGACAGAAGTGAAAATGATGAGAAAGACGTGGAAAGAACTTGAGCTGATGGCACGTGACAGGAGAACTTGAGCTGATGGCATGTGACAGGAGAACTTGAGCTGATGGCACGTGACAGGAGAACTTGAGCTGATGGTATGTGTCAGGAGAACTTGAGCTGATGGTATGTGTCAGGAGAACTTGAGCTGATGGCACGTGACAGGAGAACTTTGAATGTGTTTGTTGAAGGCCTATGCTCCTTGGGATGCTAAAGAGTATTGGCTGATTGATTTATTGATAATAGCGTCATACGTACATCTCTATCGTCAGTCCGCACAAGAATGGCGCCCAGTACATTAGATTCAAATAAAGAGCTCAAAGTAAACGTTGGATATATTTATTTCTTCCAATGCACAAATCTGATATCATCTCCATACTTTAAAAGAGCTTCTGATTACATCGTTCCCATCAGAGTAGACTAACATAAAGTCGTATACATCTGATGCCACCAAGCGGCGTTGAAACTGTGAATTGTACATCTGGTACTTTTAACGGCCATTGACACAACGTGGTATATATCTGGTTCTAGCATTGGGCGTTACAACTGCGTCTTGGACATCTCGAACTTTCAACAGGCATTAAAAGAGCGTTCTTTAGAACTGGTACTAGCATTGGCCGTTACAACAACGTCTAGTACATCTGGTACTAGTGAAGGGCGTCAAAAAAACATTGTATATCTAGTACTAGCAGTAAGCGGGAAAATAGCTTCTTGTACATCTGGTACTAGCAATTAGCGCTAAAGCATCGTCTTGTACATCTAGTACTAAGAATGGGCGTGAAAATAATGTCATGTACATCTGGTAATAGTAATAGACGTTACAAAAACGTATTGTACATCTGGTAATAGTAATAATGGACATTAAAACAACGTATTGTACATCTTGTAATAGCAATGGGCGTTACAACAACGTCTTGTACATCTAGTACCAGTAATGGACGTTACAACAACGTCTTGTAAAATCTGGACTAACAACATGCATTAATACAACATCGTGTACACTTCTTACTTGAAACGAATATAAAAACCACCGCCTTGTACATCTGGTTCTAGTAATGGGCGTTAAAACAACAATACAAGCAGCCCAACCTTCGAGGCTAGAAGCCATAGTCTCACACACACACACAAACACAATAATATTCATACAGAATACAGAGCGAAGATAAACTTTGTTAGAAGGAGACTTCTTGTCTCAGGTTTAGTCCACTGTAATATGACAAGGACATACAAGGAAAATCCATGCATTCATTCAATACTCGTCAACGCCCTAAAGACCATTGTCCGTCAACAAGTTTACGCAAAGTCCTCCTGTCTTGTGCTGTAGTGGTTTTTGATGGTATTGTATGATGGTGATATTACTAAATGTAATTGTATGAGGCCAACTGTGAAGGCTCCTGAGATAAAATGTAGTTGTGAATTGTCAGAAGGCCTTTCTTGCTACCACTACGACCTCACACTTAATTTTTTTTTTTTATGAATGTGGCTACGTAAAGTGTCTAGGGTTATGATATGTAGTGTGGTGTAATAGGTTATAGATATACCCACAGATATTTAACAAGACTAATAATATTAATAAATGTTAAAATACACTGAACTAACTCACGTGTGTAAAATTTTTTGATAGAATTATATTACATTTATTTTGTTCTGGGTCAATTTTTAGGTTGACCAGAACTTAAAAGGATTTAGAGATTATGTAAGAAATGCATGGAATATTATATCATAAATGCAATAGTGTACATATATATGTACTATACTAGTTAGTTTTATTAAAATGTTCTAGTAGTCATCTACTTGGGAGGATAGTTAATGTTTGTGCTGTTGGGGTGGCCTCATCACACCTGTCTATATTGACTACAGTGTCCAGAAAATGGTGGGAATTTTTATGGGGATATTAGTAACTACAAAGCGTTGGTGAATGTCCAGCAGACCAGAGGCTCACTCATCTTGTAGTTGTAGCTCTGGTGCTGAAATCAGGTGGTCCCACCTCTCCGTGCTGGCGGGCAATAATGGTGGTCTCTGTCACAAGTACTGCACAGATACACTCGAGTAAAGTCACCAACTGAATAGACACTGCTTTGTTGACAACAGAAACTCACAGCTCTGCAATCAAAGTATGGGCCATGTGTCAAAATCTATTCTCTACCCACGTCTGGACACAACACTGACACAACAACCACATCATACAGACAGGTCAGATCTCTCTGACCAAACAGCACATTTACCATGGTGGTTTTACATCAGATAGATCCTCCCAGACTATAGATTCTGAAAAATATTTATTAGTTTTCTGCCCTAAAAGAGGATAGGTAATATGTTTCATTATTCTCAACACTTGATCTGTCTTGCCTAACCTTGCTGGAGTTTATGTATATTGTTGGTCCCTAGACCCTGACTAGGGCGGGGGGTCTAGAGCAAATCCCTACTTGTTTGTAAGGCTAGATTTCGATATGGCAGTATCAAATCACTCGAACATGAAACAATATTCAAAATATATATAAGGAAATAATTTCAATCTTACCAGATTATGAATAAATAACACAGAATTGCTAGCAAAACTCAGCTGAGCTGCTGGCTATAGTATGGCGTCCCTAAACTTCTTTCACTTTCTTTCATATGGAAATCACCACACTTTAAAATCTGTGTCTATCACTGAACAACTATTGAGAAATGACCCCAAATCCGCGTCTAAGCGCCGACAATATGCTTGTCTGTGGCCAATCACTGCCTAGGTTTTTTTTTTAATTTCAAATTTCCTACACTAAAGTCATTTCAGTCATGCTTCAGTCAAGTATGGATGGTTATCTGTTAGTCTGTCCGTCTCTACTTGTGTTTCTACAAAAAATGTACTTGATTTTTGAACCAACCTTTCTCTCCCCTCCAAAATTTTGTCGTTAAAAGTTATTTTTAGACACAGCCACCACAAATATCCCTTCTCTTCCATACTAAGTAGATTTGAACACCTGCGTCTCGAGGTCGTGTTTTTTTTTGTGCAATTAGCGACACTTTTAGATTCAATACAGTCTGTCGATGATGTGAACAACACTGTCTTTTGTCATTATCTTCAATATTATCTATCCGTCTGTAAAATTAAGAACATATTAGTTCACTGCTCAGAATGGCCATCCGGCCAGCTAATTTTTATATTCCTAACATTAATATTAAGAAAAAAGTACTTTTTAAATTTTGTAATATTCCAAACATCTGCGTTTTAGCCGCTGAATTCAAATCAAGGGCTTGGTATTGCAAAAGCGTCCAATAAATGACTGTGGCGTAACATATCTATGGTCCCTTCTGTCGAGTTGCTTACTTTTTATGTCAACTTGGGAAACGTGACTTTTCTCCGTTCCCCCCCCAATTGCGTCTCCTTAGCCTTTCTAGTCTCACGCAATCTTTCCAGTCATATTTTTTTCCTTCTTGATCCGCCGTTCCCCTCCTGTCTAGCAAGTCAATTATATGGAGGATGATGACCCGCGGTCTAGGCGATCATGTACTATTCGCAGCCTACGCATTATGTTTTTATCCTTAAATGTTATCTTTGGAGGTATTTTACCGTTGTATCTCTGTCAATTTCACTACACATCTCCCCACTTGAAAACATGCCTATGGCAAGTTCCAAAACCAGCGATACACATAGGTAAAATTACTCCTCACGTCTGCCACTACTCTAATTTTGATCACAGGGGTGCCGACTGAGGAAATCTGCACCGACATTCAATTTGCCTGGGATATATTGGATACTAAACTGATAAGGTTGAAGCAACAAAGACCACCTCAGCAATCTTGCGTTTTCATGCTTAGCCTGAGACAAGAACACGAGAGGCTGATGGTCCGTCTCCACCACAAAAGTCCTACCATACAGATAGATTTGAAACTTCTTTATTGCCCAGATTAATGCTAAACATTCTTTTTCGCTTGTGGAGTATCCTTGTTCCGCCTTATTCAATTTGCGGCTTGCATAAGCGACTGGTTTAAGTTCCCCATCAGGTGAATGATCTTTGCAACAAAGCCCCTCCGAGTCCTACATTACTTGCATCGGTTCTTAAGACAAAGTCCTGTGTCAAATCAGGCAGTTTGAGAATAGGCTTGCTAGTGAGTTTTTCCTTTAACTCTTGGAACGCTAGTTCACATTGTGCAGTCCAAATAATTTTATCTGGAAGTCCCTGCGAGTCAGATCAGTCAGAGGAGCACAAATAGCGTTAAAATTTTTGATGTATTTCTGATAAAATCCGCATAACGACACGAATGATCGCACGTCCTTTTTTTGTTTGTGGCCTAGGTGCTCTCTGTAGTTTTTCCAAGTTCTTAGGATCAGGGGTCATATTACCCTGATATACAGTGTGTCCCAAGAATTCCAACTCTTTGCATCCAATACAACATTTTGTTGGCCTAGCAGTTAAGTTCGCCTCCCGAAGTCTATCAAACAACATCTCCAGAGCTTCAATGTGTTCTTCAAATGTCTCTGTGGCGACGAGAATATCATCCATGAAATTCGTGATACATGGGTTATTCAGGGGATCCAACAATTTGCGCATCATCCTTGAAAACACACTCGGAGCATTTTTCAGTCCGAATGGTAGCATATTGAATTCATAATGTCCATCCGAAGTGCTAAAAGCCAAATAAGGTCTCACTTCAGGCTTCACTGGGATCTGGTAATAGCCTTTACTAAGATCCACCTTTGAAAAGTATTTTGCCTTGTTCAGGCTGGCAAATAACTGTTTTGTGTCTGGTAATGGATCCACTTGTCCTTCTGTGACAGCATTCAGTTTCCTGTAATCTATGCACAGTCTGTGTTCCCCAGACGGTTTTCTCAACAAAACGACACTAGAACTAAAAGATGATTCACTGTGCGAAATAATCCCCTCCTTCAACAAATACTCTATTTCTTCCTTCAATGCCTTCTCCTTCGCGAACGGAATAGAATAGGCTCTCATACAGATTGGGTTTGTGTCTACCAGTTTCATGTCATACTGTAGCAAATTTGTATGGCCTGGTTTATCTGTTAATACATCTGTATGTTCCTCCAAAAACTGTTGAACTCTCTCCCTCTGGTTTTTAGTCAGGTGCTTACTGACTTTTACCTGTGCTGCTGTTTCACAAGGATGTAATGGGTATTCATGTGAGGTGAGTGGTTCTTTTTGCATCTGGGTTGCAATAGCCAAGGTCAATAAGGGGGTGCTTTCCTGGAGTGGTCTGTCCAGATACTTCTTTAACAGGTTTACATGATAAACTTTCTCCTTCCCTTTTTGTCAATTTTATAGTTTGTTCTAGACACCTTCTCTAGAACCGTATATGGACCTTGCCAACCAATTTGTAATTTATTCTGGCTTCCGGGTAGTAGAAGCAGCACCTTCTCTCCGACTGCCAGTTCCCTGTCCTTTGCCTTCCTATTAAAATATGCTGCATGTTTCTTCCTGGCTTGCTTCAAATTATCATTTGCCAATTTCCATCCAGCTTTCAAACGAGTGGTCAGTTCGTTCACATATTGATACGATGAGGTAACAGTCTCTTCCGCCTTCTCATCTGTCCAGGTCCTTAATAAAGTTACATCTGGATCTTTAATTTATCATACGTATTTTTCCTGGAACCCGTCGGGTCCCGTCCATTAGAAGCTTTATAATGAGGACTTTTCTTCCTAGAATCATCACTCACAAATCGACCACTACCAATTTTTTTCTTGGGTTTATCTCCCCACTTTAGATTGCTTATGAGAGATCTTCGCTCTCTTTTCTGTTCTTCCAGCTTATATAATCCTGACCGAGGGATTGTCAGATTATTCTGGGTTAAATTTCTTCTTTGTACTTGTCGCATAGTGGCCATGTTAATCCATTCAAGTGAAGACTGGGTGTGAAAAGGGGGCTCCCATTCCACTTTGTCTACCTGAGTATAATTAGTTTTCCTTTCAGGCCTAAAGTTGCCCCGTGGCGTTTCTAGGTCCTGCACATATTTTCCCTTTGTGGGTGTTCCCTCATGAAATACGCCACATGCTTCTACAAAGTTTTCAACATCGACATTTACGTCGGGCCAATAGTATTTTCGAGCAATCTTTTGGCAGATGGTACCGACTTTCTCATGGTCACCATCTTTTCCAACATGTAAGCTCCTTATTAAGTTTGCCCTATATATCTTGGGAAGAACTAACTGTCCGTGACCAGTGGACCTAGTTCCTGTCTTCCTGTATAATAGTTTGTTCTTCATGAAATATTCCCCCTTGCTCGGAGGTGTGTGGCATTTGGGCAATTTTTTAAAACAGGGCTTGAGTGTCCTATCCTCAGCCTGCGCCTTCCTCATCTCCTCTGGATGAGCGTTTCTAGGTTCACCTTCTTCCTCCTTCTTCTGTGACCTGGTCTGCACTGTCGCCATGATCACAGGTTTCTCGGGATTCCCCAAGAAGACGTATCTACACCCCATTATCAGAGGGTAGATTGGTTCATCTATCACTGCTGCTCTGATTTCTCCTTCCACATAGCGAGTTTTCAACGTTATCCTTGCGATGGGAAGTGTCATGAGTGGTATGTCCTTAGTCGCCCCTTGTATTTCCACTGTTTCTGTGGTATACTGACTTGGGTCCACTAGGCTAGACTTCACAACTGAATCATAATCCAAACCTGTATCATAAAGGCACCTTATGGTGACCCCATTACAAATAACATCCTCACAAACTGGGGGGTGATAAGGTTCCTGTTGTCCCTTAGGATTAACCTTTAATCTTTGCGTCCCCGACTTCATTGCAGCAATGTTTGAAGGTTTCCTTCTACAAAATTCGGTGTTATGGTTATCCTTCTTGCACCCATTTACACCATCTTTTTCCTTGGTTCAACGGTTTTCTTTCACTGAACTTTTGGTCATTGAACTGTGAGTTTCTGTCGCGATAGTCATTTCTTGGCCGCTCAAAGTTTGTCCTACCTTTATTTCCCTGCTCTCTATTATCAAATTTATTAAATTGCTGTGGAGCTTTAAAATTGTCTATGTGCTTCTTCTTAGCACCACTTACCTCTGCCTGGGCTGCCTGATACCTCTCAGCAACATTTAAAATTTCCCCCCAACTTCTCTGCACCTTGTTCCATGAGAAATTTTCTCATGTCTGGAGCCATGGACTCTCTCAATTGCTCAATCATGATCATTTCTTTAAGATCTTGGGTCTTCCCCAGAGCCGTCCATTTCTCCAAATAGGTTTCTAGTCTAGCAGAGAATTGGTGGTATGTCTCCCCAGACAACAGTTTGGCATTTCTAAATTTCTTACGATAAAATTCACCATTCTTCTCGTACCTTAATAACAAAGCCTGCTTTAACATGTCATAATTGTCTTGGTCTTCCCTGTTCATTTTGGCAAATACTTCATAAGAAGTACCTCTCAATCCCTGTGATAGCTTTAAGCTCCACCTCTCTCTCTCTAACCCATATGTAGTAGCTAATAACTCAAAACGTCCTAGGTACCCCTCTATGTCATCGTCTTTTCAACAAAATGGTCTAAATGAAACCCCATAGCTGAGTTTGAGGCTCCCAGACTGGGCGTAGCATCTGAGGCAAAAGGGCTGGCACCATTTTCAGGAGCCTGGCCTTGTAATTCCAGCTCCCTTAGTCGTAATTCGTGCTCCCTTTGCAACCTTCTATCTTCTGCCTCCCTTTCGGCCTTTTTATCTTCTGCCTCCCTTTGCTGTCGCTTTTCTTCTGCCTCAATCTGCAGCCTCTTAATTTCTCTATCAGCCTCAATTTGTAACCTCTTCTCTTCAGCTAACCTTTCAGCCTCCAATTTTCTTTCAGCCTCTTTTTCTAATCTCCTTTCTTCCCGTTCAATATATTTATCACATTCAGCCGTTACGTATTGAATTAAAATTTGACCATCCATTCCCATCTCCTTCGCGGTGAGCACAGCAGCTGATCTAAATTTTGCCAGCTCCGCCATACTTTTAAGACAATATAATAATATACAAGATAAATCTCTAACCAGTAAATACACTAAGTACTTCTTATGACTATAGTCTAACTAATTCTAACTAACCAGTTAACTAATTAATTATTACTGGCTGTGAAGATTCACCAACTTTTATCTGTAGGGACACTTTTAATGTTAAAGGGAATTTTACAATTTATTTCCCTACTTTTATTTCTCCCACCAGGAGATCCTAATATTACTGTTGGGCTAATTATCCCTGGACAAGACCCCAATGTATGTAGTGGTGTTTGATGGTATTGTATGATGGTGATATTACTAAATGTAATTGTATGAGGCCAGCTGTGAAGGCTCCTGAGATAAAATGTAGTTGTGAATTGTCAGAAGGCCTTTCTTGCTACCACTACGACCTCACACTTAATTTTTTTTTTTTTTAATGAATGTGGCTACGTAAAGTGTCTAGGGTTATGATATGTAGGGTGGTGTAATAGGTTATAGATATACCCACAGATATTTAACAAGACTAATAATATTAATAAATGTTAAAATACACTGAACTAACTCACGTGTGTAAAATTTTTTTTGATTAGAATTATATTACATTTATTTTGTTCCTGGGTCAATTTTTTTTAGGTTGACCAGAACTTAAAAGGATTTAGAGATTATGAAAGAAATGCATGGAATATTATATCATAAATGCAATAGTGTACATATATATGTACTATACTAGTTAGTTTTATTAAAATGTTATAGTAGTCATCTACTTGGGAGGATAGTTAATGTTTGTGCTGTTGGGGTGGCCTCATCACACCTGTCTATATTGACTACACAGTGTCCAGAAAATGGTGGGAATTTTTATGGGGATATTAGTAACTACAAAGCGTTGGTGAATGTCCAGCAGACCAGAGGCTCACTCATCTTGTAGTTGTAGCTCTGGTGCTGAAATCTGGTGGTCCCACCTCACCGTGCTGGCGGGCAATAATAGTGGTCTCTGTCACAACGTACTGCACAGATACACTCGAGTAAAATCACCAACTGAATGGACACTGCTTTGTTGACAACAGAAACTCACAGCTCTGCAATCAAAGTATGGGCCATGTGTCAAAATCTATTCTCTACCCACGTCTGGACACAACACTGACACAACAACCACATCATACAGACAGGTCAGATCTCTCTGACCAAACAGCACATTTACCATGGTGGTTTTACATCAGATAGATCCTCCCAGACTATAGATTCTGAAAACTATTTATTAGTTTTCTGCCCTAAAAGAGGATAGGTAATATGTTTCATTATTCTCAACACTTGATCTGTCTTGCCTAACCCTTGCTGGAGTTTATGTATATTGTTGGTCCCTAGACCCTGACTTGGGCGGGGGGTCTAGAGCAAATCCCTACTTGTTTGTAAGGCTAGATTTCGATATGGCAGTATCAAATCACTCGAACATGAAACAATATTCACAATATATAAGGAATTAATTTCAATCTTACCAGATTATGAATAAATAACACAGAATTGCTAGCAAAACTCAGCTGAGCTGCTGGCTATAGTATGGCGTCCCTAACTTTCTTACACTTTCTTTCATATGGAAATCACCACACTTTAAAATCTGTGTCTATCACTGAACAACTATTGAGAAATGACCCCAAATCCGCGTCTAAGCGCCGACAATATGATTGTCTGTGGCCAACCACTGCCTAGGTTTATTTTACATTTCAAATTTCCTACACTAAAGTCATTTCAGTCATGCTTCAGTCAAGTATGGATGTTTATCTGTTAGTCTGTCCGTCTCTACTTGTGTTTCTACAAAATGTACTTGATTTTTGAACCAACCTTTCTCTCCCCTCCAAAATTTTGTCGTTAAAAGTTATTTTTAGACACAGCTACACACCACCAAAAACCCTCTCTTCCATACTAAGTAGATTTGAACACAACTGCGTCTCGAGGGTCGTGTTTTTTTTTTTTTTTGTGCAATTAGCGACACTTTTAGATTCAATACAGTCTGTCGATGATGTGAACAACACTGTCTTTTGTCATTATCTTCAATATTATCTATCCGTCTGTAAAATTAAGAACATATTAGTTCACTGCTCAGAATAAGCCATCCGGCCAGCTAATTTTTATATTCCTAACATTAATATTAAGAAAAAAGTACTTTTTAAATTTTGTAATATTCCAAACATCTGCGTTTTAGCCGCCTGAAATTCAAATCTAAAGAGGCTTTGGTTACATTGCAAAAGCGTCACAAATATTGACTGTGGCGTAACATATCTATGGTCCCTTCTGTCGAGTGAGTTGCTTACTTTTTATGTTCAAACTTTGGGAAACGTGACTTTTCTCCGTTCCCCCCTTCCATTGCGTCTCCTTAGCCTTTCTAGTCTCACGCTCAATCTTTCACAGCCTACGCCATTATGTCCTTGTATCTCATATAAATTAAGTTACTATTTGGAGGTATTTTATCACGTCTGTTATCTCTGTCAATTTCACCTTTACATGTGCCGTTCCGCCCTCATGATACTTCTAAGTTATTCTTTATTCCATTTTATTTATATCTCCAGCTCTCTTACCTGGTGTGTTATTTTCTGTACTCCATCTATCTTATTCTTACTTTGAAATTCCAGAAATACAACTGTCTTATAATACTATCAACGTGTTTCCTCAACGTGTTTCCTATCCACCCCCAGCGCCTTCATATTCAAGAAAAATGACATCATTAAGACTTTGCTCATGGACGTGGAGTTTAAAGGAAGCAGCTTAGTGGAATTTGTCATTATCTATATAGCACGGTATATATTTTATTTGTTGTCGTCGCTGATCGAATTAATCTTATCCCGTCGTTGAAAAAGTGCAATGCCAATTCTACTTCTTTTTACGTTGTGTTGTGCAGCGGAAGGTATTGGCCTCAATTTCTGGCTGGTGCCGAGTTCAGTCAAACATTGTTTGTTTGGTACATAACTAATGATGCCTCTCTGAACAGAAAACTTGCCAGCTACGACGAACCGTTGCCATTGTGATCAAACCTTTCGATCCGGGTTTCCTGAGATTTTTTAATCACAACTCCTCCTACGTCAGACGGCCGCTATCAGACGATGTGTAGAGAAATCTTGATGAAGATCACCGTCACTCCTTACGGTCTGAATTTAACGTCTCTAGTAACAGTGCTTCATGAGCGTCTGATTGAACTGCGTGGGTTAGAAACACGATAGCTCTCACGGCAAAGGTTGCCGGGTTTGAAAACACGATAAAATAAATTCTATATGTGAATTCGGCAAGCTAATTAGGAAGTCCAGTTACTTTTGAGTATTTTCTATTTCCTTCCTCAATATTGTGCTGTACTTTCCAGTAGTCAGATATCGCCAGTGGTTA